>JAZHYW010011209.1:0-24910 GCA_037355805.1 Ixodes ricinus | reverse complement strand
AAAATTACACTTAGAAGCGACTTGCGCAAGAAGTGTCAAAAGAAGCTTGCCCCGCGAGTGATGTGGACCTCCAAGAAACAAGGCTGGTTTGACGCCGTCACCTCCCCTACCACTACGGGCTTCGCCGGACGTTTCATGGACAGATACAGTAAGAATCCACCAAGGATCATTCAACCCCGTACGCACTCTCCGCCCTATGACCTCAACGGCAGCCGCAGACAAGCAACGATTGTGAACGGGGAAATATATTCCAACACAACAGCCGGCGAATATCCCACCGAGAAACCCCTTTGCTTGAGAAGCTTGGTTTTCTGCCCTTTTTCCGAAAGGTTCAGGAAGGTCTGGCCTCTGTCCAATCCAACACTACGAAAATTGAAAAATTTGGGTACCTTCGAATCGGTATCCTCACGAAAATGAACTCCATAAGAGAAAAATAAAAGAGTTACCCGGTACCCACCAAGGAGCGATAGCCATAAAGAAAACGTGAAACCGGCCGGCTCATATCACAAAGACACATGCACACCCCCTTAGATTCTTGAATGGAACTGTAGAGGACTCCCAAAGAAAGCAGCGGAGCTGCAACTACGACTTGCAATAATGGGCAAGGAAAGACCTTCGACTATTCTCCTCTAGGATCTCGATTCCGAAAGCGTTAAAGGTGGCGGCTACAAGACATGCACCGGGCCATCAATAACGAGATTGATCCCGCAGAGGAAGGGTGCGGATAAAAAATGAAACGGTGATATTAGGACATGCAGCAATTTTGGTTGACGAGCATGTTCCGCACACAACAATGGAATCGACGGTCCTGTGCAACAAAGCGAGAGAGGTAGTCGTAGCGCAGATCAAACATGACAGAACGACTCTTTCGGTTGCTACAACCTATGTACGACCCGCCGTGAAAAGAGGTGATTATATGACCTGGCTCGCACAATAGAGACCTCGACCTTAAAGAAGGTCAACATAACAGGTGGAGATATCATCGCTCCGCACGAGGACTGGGGCTACAACTGCTCACACCCTAGAGGTAAGGCACTGAAACGAATGCCAAAGGAGCTAGGTTTTGTCTTAATTAACAAACCCAGCACGCCCACGACGATCGGACTTTACGCGAAGGAAGTAGACACCGCGGCAAACCGCACGTGGACCTCCAATAACGTTAAAGCAAGCTGGTGAACAATGTAAGACGCAATGGCAGCGATTACCTGCCCATCGAGATCGAGCTACCGACCAAAAACAGTTGCAGACAAGACGCGCCCTTAATCAGATGGGATAACTTTTTTTTTCAAACCATAGAGACGGCCACATCCTCGCTCCCCCTAGACCACTAGATCCAACTTGTGATTAAAGCTGCGACAAAGACCTATACCGTGTTAAGGAAGGCACCCTAACCCGGATGTGCATTTGTTCAACCTTTGGGCTGTCAGACTGTAGGCTCAACACCGATACAGAAAAGCTAAGCACAACATTCGTTTCAAGATTAAACTCAACATCGCCACGACCAAAGTCAAATATTACACGAAAGAGCTCACGCGGCAAATCAAAAGACGACACTGCAACTCGTTCAACAAAAAGACTGGCTTAAGGAGAATGTGGCGGACATACGAGGCATATCCCGCAAGAAAAGAAGCCAATGCACGGGTGAAAATCTCGCCATCAGACTCGGAATTACGGAGGCAGAACATGTCGAAACGGAATGTGCACACTTCTTTCCACAACTAACAGCGCAACAGCTGCACCAACGCTACAAAGAAGTGAACCCTGAACTAGAACATCCGTCGCCAGCAGACACACCATTTAGCATCAGGAAACTATTGGCGCTTCTTACTTTGGCGAGGAACACCGCGCCGGGATCGGGCAGGATCACAATTACGGTCCTTAAGAATTTTCCGGTGGAAAAAAATACAAAACGATTAGAATGATTCAAAGAAGTGTGGGAAAAGGGACAGCTACCATAAACTTGGACACTCTTCACCGTAATTTGTACTCCAAAACCAGGCAAGCTCACCGACTCAATTTAGAAACTACGACCCATCACCCTTACTTCGATTTTATGTAAGACAACGGAAAGAATAGTTTTGGTGAGAATCACGTTGCTGCTCGAAATCAACAACCAGGCTTATTGCGCCAGGCAGACCTGCTTAAAACAAAGCCTCTCAACGCAGGAAGGTCTGGCACTCATTGATAAAAAACGTCCCCTCCAAACGACCCTGCTAAAATCCCCACCTGAACGCAACGATCGACATCAAGAAAGCCTTTAATTCCGTACCCCATGACGCAGTCTTACGTGGCGCGGAGAATAAAGGGATCAAGGGGAAAACTTTGAATTTTATTCGATCCTTTTTGGATTAATGGAAATTCGAGACGGCCATCGGACCATCCTCAGGACCGAAGACGGATAACACGATTTCAGTGCCGCAGCGAGCCGTGATCTCGCCGACACTTTTTATATGGTAATGGCGTATTTCGCACATTCACACGAGCGAATCCCCAGAATTGGGACACAGAAATTACGCAGACGACATTACTATCTGGATGAAAAGTGGCAACGTCTCCAAACTTAGTGTTGCGCTGCAAAAAAGTGCTCGACGCCATATAAAATTTTTTAGAACAAATGAAACTTGAACTCTCATCTAAAAGAAAAAAAGAATTGCGCTGCCATTTGTGGCAGGAGACGGCAAAAAAAAAAAACGCGTACCGTAGGATCAATCTTTTTGTCAATATATTCATCAAAAACTGACCATCAGGAATCATAGTATCCTGATCGACGAGAACAGGAGGCGGGAAGTTCGTGCGAGCCATTCAGAAGCCAATAGAAAGAGGAGCTGAATTTAATCCAACGCACCACCGGCAAAACGCGGGGAGCCCAAGATCAGACCTTCAAGATCATGGCAAAGGCCCTCCTTGTGCCTAAATCAACTTACTGGATCAATTACCTGAGAACCCTGAGTTTCATCACCGGATTTCCCAAGCGTACTAAAGTTGAACCATTTTATCATTTAGCAGGTATTAGCACCATCGAGGAGATCGCAAAAGATAACAAAGCAAGCCAGGTGATGAGGCTCTAGAAAACCAAAGAGGGATTGGTGATCTTCAGAGAACTCGGGTACTGCAAAGTCAATTACCGGTGGTTACGAAACCTCCCCAACCCTGGGAAGGCGAACTCGTGGTTCACACTTGACCTCCTACACATAATCAAAGAAAGAGTGATGTAAAGAGAAGAAAGCTCTCTGCAAGCAAACACTTTCGCGATATTTTAGCACCTCTCGAAGACGACGAGAACGCGATTGTATACAGGGACGCAACCAAGGACAAAACCGGCACAGCCATCGCCTACTACTGTGCCAACACCCACAGACGCTTTGCCGCGACTCTATGCAGCGAGACCAGCGTCAAGGATGCTGAACTACAAGCTATTGCGAAGGTCATCAATGAATTTGAAAATATCAAACAAAAATGTAGCCTTTATATCTTATAAAAACTGCAAAGAAGTGGTACAAGAATGCAACAAACATGACAGTCGCAGCAAGACGGTCAAAAGAATCAAGGCCAAACATTTTTGGCCTTGATTCTTCTGAATCAAGGTTTGAATCAAGGTTCGAAATTGTTTGACGGCCAAACAATTTTAAACCGTAGACTATAACATCACATTTTGATGGAAATCTGGACACCAAAGTGTCCAACGGAACGACGGGACACATGCAGCCGCACAGGAACAGCTAGAGGCATCCCTGCCCTACCGAGGCTCAACTCACCCGTCGAAGGAAAGGACACAATAGAAGAGGCCGATCGCGTTGAACTTAAAAACACAACAACGTGAAGAGATAAGATTTGTCATCGAACAACTCCCTCGAGATGAACACACACTTCCTTCGATGTCGTACAGTCGATAAAAGAGGATGTGCCTGCGAAGTGTCCGCACCGGAACGGCCATGATCCCAGCCAGAAAAAAAAACAAGTTAAAAGAGATGATAATGAAAAACCCACAAGTCGGATGAGGCGAGGAATGCCTTGTGCCCGCGTATACACAACATATCTTCTGGGATTGTCCCAGCAGTAAAGAAAGAAAGAAGCAACGCTCTGGGAGTCACTCTCCCAGCATGTGAGACGAAGCTGCCTGAACGAATTGATCCTCCCTGTCGGCAGCCCCGAGCACTGGAAGGCAATCTTAGATTCTCTTAGATTCCGTGATCGGCTACATAAAGTCAACAGGGAGTGTAAATTGTATATAACTTCCTTAACCACTTTTCTCTTTCTCATGTCACCAATGTCTACATTCAAGGGCGACTGGCAACCCCCTCCCCCCCCCCCCGTTGACAAATGTTTCATGAACTGAACCTCCGATATTGTTTCACGCGCAGCCGTCACGCGAAAAATCTTAAAGGCCATGATGGGGACGACAAGAACATACATGATTTGTTCGTGCTTTGATGCATCGCTCGACCGACGTAGCTGAGCGTTGCATCAGCGTTCAGCTGTGGCTCCTGTTCAATCAGTGAAGCCGAACGCGGACGCAGCACTAATAGATTTTTTTATAATATCTTTCTCGACCTAGGGCGGGAAACAACTTGAGCATGAGCCCTGCCCAGCCTTTGCACCCCGGTCAATAGAGAAAGATGAAGTAGAGAATCCAGTGTCCATGGCTTGTGTTGATAAACACAACATTCTGAGGAAAGCAAGCTGGACCTAACGTCCCCTATAGTTAGATCTCCGCGCCAATAGACCTTTCCGAAAATAGCCTTTTGCGAGCTGCCATCATGGTCTACTGGGCTGAGGAACGGGTTTTGAGAATGCGCAGTAGCTTTCATTTGTAGAATATCAAACGGCGCGCATGCGTCCACAGCCGAGTGACTTGACATTTTTTTGCCTGGATGATAAGCGCTGGAAAGGATTATAGACAAGAACTCTCGGATGGGCTCAATATTGTCGCTTGGGGCGCCACTACTTCGGGGGAGGGGCCGTTTGGCCGGGCCTAGTGCCAGTGAGCCGCACCGAATTTTAGATTACAAATAGTTTTGAAAAAAAGAACTGTTTAAGCAAGTGATTGATTATTTTATACAAGCACTGGGAAATCGTTATTGATCTCTGAGAACAAAACCCAGAAATATGCTATATTCGTTTGTATTTTTGTATTTAAACAAAACGCTGTTTATCCAAGCAAAAAAGAGCGCAGCTGCTATGCTCCGCGTGCCATTGAGCGGAGTGCTGGCTTCGTCCTTTTCACTTGCAGATTGTGCGATGGGCGAGCAAGTACGCGTGGACACATATTCGGCACGCGAGAATCAAGATCAGCCGCCATGGTTAAATCGCAATAAACCTTCAATATTATTCGTTAGGTAATTGGCTTTTGAAACCCAGGGAATCACTTTGGCGACGAGGGCAGAGCAGAACTGCACGTGGGAAGTCTCAGATGTTCTCAATAATGGCAGCACTGCGAAGCAAGCTTGAAGAGTTCAACGGTACAGCATGGTTGGTTCGGGCTGAACGCTTGGACTTCCTGTTCCAGGCGAGCTATGTGCAGGACGCCGGGAGGAAAAGGGCTCTACTGCTAACACTATGTTGCGCGGAAAGCTATAATACGGTGCGTGCGCTAGTTGCACCCCAAAAACCGGGAGATGTCAGCTTCGCGGATATTATGTCCATGCTATAGTACCCTTACAATGCCAGACCATCTTAACTCTTGTGTGGATGCAAATTTAGAGACGTGATCGACATCCGGGGGAGTGAATTGCTTGCCACATGGCAGCGCTGAAGAAATTAGCTGCTGATTTCACCTTCGGCGTATTGTCTACGGCTGCAGTGCCAGCGACTGCACCAGGTTCATCGACGTAACGTTCGGGAGACACCACATCTTCAAATCCAACGATGCTAGCATTAGACGTGATGCTACGGGTCCGCTTGGTCTGCGGAGTCCCGCATGAGCGCCTGCAACAACGTCTGTTCTCTGAAGCAAGGCCTCACATTCAAACAGTTTTATTATATCTCTATCAGACTTGAGAGTGCCAAGCAACTACAGCAGGAGCTGAAACTTCAAAAGACAGATATCCTCATGGTGTCTACAACTGGGGATTGGTCATCCATCACCAGATCCGGCAGCGGAAGCCTGAAAGACAATGTTTCCGCTCCGATGATCGACGTGGGAGATGGTCACACCGAGAACAAACTATGACACACAAGCGCTGAAATACGCCGTTCCTAAATTATTTAATCTGTATTTAGCTAAAGGTATTGATTGGGACAAGCTATCGTTGAGTGAAGAAAGGTCACCCTTTTTTCACTGATGATTAGTGTAGTTGCTCTCTTTACTTCGTGCTTAGTTGCTATTACTATGAGCTTATGTTTTTTGCCCGTCATGCCCAATATGTTAACATTGTGATAATGTAAAGTCTTGTGCCTATAATGTTGTGATAGCGATTATTTTCTGTACCTTTATGTTTCTCTTTTGATTGCTGTATTATTTCCTCACTGTGTTGCTGCTGCTGTAGGTGGTCAGGAACCCGTCAAGCTGTACCTCACAACTTTTTTCTTCGTCGCCACCATCATCTTATGGTGGAAATAAACACTTATTATAACATTATTATTATTATAATAAGAACCAACAGATAAAGACTGCCCGTTATGTAAAGAGTCAACACCACACTGCCTCACATGAAATCCATTAGCGCACCACTGTGATTAGCGCAGTACTGTGAACGTCGCAGCAAAACAGGCGTCGTACCAACGTCCGACAGACTGCGAGTAACAGATACAACAGCTGAAGTACTGACTATCAACTCCATAAATGGCCTTTATCGAGTGAAGGGGCTCCCTTTCGAGATTTCCGCAACTCCAGCGATCTTTCAAAGCGCTGTGGGACGACGCTGCCAGCCATCTTAAGAGTTAGCGTACACCTTGATGACAATCTTTAGCTGTCCAACACCGAATGCGATTGCGTGTCAGCTGGATCAAATCCTCTCTAGATTGGAAAGGCAGGTCTAAATCTTAAAGACAGCGAGTGCTACTTCCGTGTGAAATAAATTATATTTCTTGGTCACCGTATCAACGCAAAAATAATTAATCTAACTGGCAAGCTCCAAGCCATAGTCGACAAGTCGAAGCCGTAGAACAAGGCCAGTTGCAGTTTTTTTAAGCCTCCTGGCGTTTTACGACAGGTTTCTGAAAGATCAAGCAACAATCGCCGAGGAACGTTATGAATTCCTTGAACATAATTAAGTGTAGAGGTGGGTAGAGAGGTAGAGAAATACTTTCCAGAAGTTTAAAGGTCTAGTGGCAAAGTACACTGTCCTCGTACATTACGATGAAAGAAGACTCCTATTTCTGTCCTCTGACTCCTCACCTTATAAAGTGGGAGCCGCACTAGAACAGCAGAATGCCGTTGTTTGACAGGCTTCAATGGCGTTCGCATCCAGAACCTTAGGTACCACCGAGCGCAATTATTCTCAACTTGACCGTGAAGGTCTCTCCATCGTGGTCGAAGTTTACCAATTCCATCAGTACACTCCGGAAGGATAGTGGCAATATACACAGATCATCAATTTCTCCTAGGTATCATCAGCACGGACAAGAGGTTCCACAAGAATTGTCACCGAGAATGATTAGCGGGCGCATGAAGCTGTAAACATACAATTAAGGCATCAGGTAGAGACCACGGAATCGACAATAGAATGCGAACGCTCTCAGTCGGCTTCCATTACCGCACAAAGAAGAAAAACTAATTCCCTAAACATTTCGAAAAAAAAACCGAGACTGGGACAATAAGGGACGGACAAACACAAAGTTTCAAACACAGCTGAATTTTATTTGACAACGAAAGGTGCTTTTATAGGCGTCAAATCCTACACAATTCAAAAGAGACGAAGGAAAGACAGGGAGAAACCTACACAAAACAAAAGAGACGAAAGAAAGAGAGGGATAATTGGGGAAACCCGTGCCACAAGCAGTACAACAAAAAAACAAGCATTACAATAGACCAGAGTAGTAGTGGGTTCGTTTACACAAAAACAAAAGCAAAGTAGAAGGACTAAAGTGCATTAGCCCCCAAGAAACCCCATAACAGGAAGGACGCAACGAACGAACGACCAGGAAACAATAAAGAGAAATGACTTAAAATCGGACTGACTTAAAATCGGACAAAGGCCTCAACACAACAATTGACAAGACGCGCACACATCAAGTTTGTAGGAACTTTGTTTGTTCTTTATCTATTGTGAGAGGATGGCTTATTTACCGCATGTTTGTCCGTCCCTTATTGTCCCAGTCTCGGGTTTTTTTTCGAAATGTTTAACCACCACCAGCTCGTTTGCGCCCTTACCTTTTGTTAACCTAATTCCCCCTCGGCGACGTCTTGATAACGTAGCTGCTTGGGCGAGTTGGTCGCTCATTTTTAACACACAGTACAGCGCACTATTGCAAAGAACACTCACTCCTTGCACACGAAAAATAAATCGAAATTCAAACAAACCGCGCTGACTGACAACTCGTTTTTATATATACCTTGTCTTCTACCTCCTGCACTACCAAATTTCCCGAATCACGCGCACCGATCTCCTAGACGCCTAAATTTTTTTCTCTTTTTCTGTCAGGTACAAAGATGGTGTGCTGATACAGTTTTTATAATTCCTTGCGATGAGTTCAGCTTCAATAATTTTTCTAGTTAATTGGTTACTGTTCCTACCTAAAATTGTACAAGATGGCAGGTGAACCTCGCTCCCACAATCACGGCAGTGTATTCCCAGATGGCCAGAGTTAGCTCTGGTGCTGTTGTTTTTGTGTTCACGGAGCCTATCATTAAGGCATCATCCAGTCTGCCCTAGGTATATTTTCCCGCACGAAAGGGAAAATGAGTACACCACTTCCTCGGCGCACTCAACAAAGTTGTTTTGATGTTTTTGGTACAGCTTACTGATCGGTGGGAATTAGGTGAGTTGACTTGTTTGCACAAGTTGGCAAGCTTATTAGGAGCAGAAAAGACGACGTTGATGTTCAATTGTTGAATAGTCTGTCTTGGTGGGCGAGGTAGAGATCACTTAGCACTGGAGCTATACATGAGCCAATGCAAACACCTTTCTTCTGTAGATAACTTTTTTTCTTTCCAGGAAATAAAGGTCGAGTGTAGATAAACCGAGAGTAGATGTAGAACATTGTCTTCGGAAATACCCGCGGAATTTCAGAAGGCTATGCCACCAAAACAATCAATACTCTCTTCTACACATCGCAAAAGGCCGTCTTGGGGCAGTTCGTATTATAGTAGAACAATTGCCTCGACTCCCCCAGAGTTGCTAAAGTATTTTTAGGTACGTTGACGATTATTTGATCATTCTTGACGCCGAGAACAGCAATTTTCCAACCACTGTGGCTGGCGTTCTATCGACTTTTAAAAACTGCTTGAAACCATTGGAAATTACTCTATGAGCTTCCGGAAGAACGATATATCCGATTCCTTGATCTCAGGCTCAATTTCCGACACACTCAGATATGCTGGACATATGAGCCAAAAGGTAAAAAACAATTCTTCCGTTCAATTCGGCACATTCTAAGCTGGTAAAAAGAGGAATAGTAAAATTATGCCGAAACAACTCTCTTAAACAATTCTGCGAGCACTCTATTTCAGTAAGCTTTGATGCGCAAATTTCAAGATTAACTTCCGCCGGATATCCCATCTCGTTATTAACATCGATTGCAGAGAGCATCCTGAAAGCAAAACAAAACAAAAAAATAAGGGAACATATACCACAGCAAGAGCCAGAGATAGAACCACGAGACCAGTCGTTCTTCTCTACTTCCACAGGTTCTCTCATGGCATCAAGAAAATCGGTAATAAGTACAACATCAACGTCTTCTTCTCTGCTCCTAATTTGCCAACTTGTGCAAACAAGGCAACTCTACCTAATTCCCACCGACCACCGATCACTCGTTCAAAAACTCTCCTCGCTCTACGTGGCTTATTCGGTAATCTAGAATGGGACACTTTCAAGTCACTCACAAGGTAAATATTTTGAGGTGCGACCGTAACTTTAATCAGAGTTGTAACGAATGTCAGTGGCCAAAATGCTGCTCTAACCATTGATGGTACGTCGTGGAATTCGCGAGATAAATGCCGAAAATTCGATAAAACAAAAACTTACCTTAAAAAGAAATAACCGGGCAGTATTGCTTATACTTGAAGACAATTAGATATGCCACAAATTTCTAAGAATCAGCTTTAAGCTACAGTGAGTTGTGCCAAGTAATTGAATAATTAGGTGTGAATTCAGTGACTCCAATGCCAACAGCTTGTGCACAAAACGTCAGTTGCTTTTTTATTTTTTGCGCATGTAATTATAAACACTAAGAAACAGAATGCAGAGGACAAAAATCTACTTGGTAATTTTGCCATACATTTCCATTAACTAAAATCATAGGAACAATGAACTGAGTTATTTATACACAGTTGTGTAGAACAAACTCACTCCGTATATTTGCACATGCAACTATTGGAAAGATTAAAAAAGTAATCTTTATTTTTGGGTGTCCAGAATGATTGACAAGTTTTGTTTGATGCTCCAACACAAAAACAGTAAATGAGAAAAAAATGACAAACCCACATACATTCAACAGTACTACTTCTAAAGACAAACTAAATATATTGTATAGGTAAGCACATGACCCTTTAATTGTTGGCAATAGATAGTAATTGATGCACATATGTTGAGGTGAAGTGGACCGCTGTTATATAATGACAGAATCATATGAGTGATTAACTATGTATCACAACACCAGCAGATATCTGAACAAATGAGGTGTCAAGTAAGCAGAAATGGAACGTGGAAGGTAAATTTTTAACGGCTTAAAAAGATTCAGTAACACCATTTGCCACTTTGTACAAAAATGCAGCCACAAACTGTTCAATATCATTCGTCATAAGTGAACACAGAATTGGTAGGTATTAATAGTTATAACAGAAGCACCTTGCATAGCACCTATCCTAAACAATTAGAATAACACAAATTTCGATAAGACCAAAGCAGTCAAGTCGTTACATCGCTAAAAAATTGTAAAGGTGTATGAAGAAATGAGTTCCTAAAATGCAGTGTAAAAGTATATAATTTTTTCACTTACAGTGCACTGTCCACAATAAAAATACCATTATTTCTCAAAAACACAATTAATACACACACAAACATATTTAACACGTAATACATACTGCACTGGCACTCAAGAATGAAAATAAATGAGGCAAACTTCGAGTTTCTCTGCTTTGCTGCATGACGCTCATTGTACTTCCGCAGAGCGAAGCGCAACCTCATCAACAAGAAAGCTGAAACCAGATTTCTGTTCAACCCCATGACAATTCGGGAGACGCTCTCCTGGGAAATCAGAAAGCACCAGTGCAGTTATGCAAGGAACGTCAACAGCACCATCTACAATGTTCGATTCCTGTGCTCGAAAGACAACGTTACATTTCTCCAACAAGGCAAAAACAGGTGTCGAAACCATGCACAGTGCGTTTGCCTCATTAGGGTTTCGGTAGGACTTCAACTGAGTCAGAGAGGCGTGCTCTGTGTTCTGCGGGTCTGTTAGTGCGGCTTAGAACATGGCACAAAGTTTGTATTTTGTGCAGACGGCTTTTACACTATACGCACAAAGGTAGAGAAGTGACAGCTGATCGGTCGGCTTCAGCCCACCTGCTGATTGGGTAGCAGTAAAGTCGTCGACGAGCTGCGCTAACATCTGATCATCTTCATTAGGCAACTCCCACTCAGCTTCATCTTGGACGACGACGTCTTTCTCGTGCAGCACCTCTTTTGGCTCGGCCTGACTTTTAGAAATAAAGTCCGCTAGATATTGAGAGTCATCCATCTCATAGTTACCTGTGTGACATGGTTGAAAAAACTGCGACAGCGTAATTGTACGCAAAGCAGTTTTAAACTGCACAGGTCGCGGGATCGGATTTCTTTGCCTAATAACACTGAACAGGTTCTCAAGTGCGTCTTGAGAGAGTCGACTAAGGTACAAATACCTGAAACCATGCTCTTTTAGGTACAGGTCTTGGATAGAGAGAGCGGCAGTTGTTGTGATTAGGACACCCGTTTGTACAGGTTTCCACGCTGGCTTCTTGCCTGGTCCTTGAATCGTCAGTCGTTTGAAGAGGTCCAGCACTTCAGCCAGGAACTCCACGGCATCGTCATGTTTCCCAACATCAATCTCACTCATCGCCAGGCTCATCTTGCGAGATGATAACAGGCGGAACCACTTAAAAACGGTTTCCAAACACCACGCCACTGTTATGGCTACAGAAGACATCTGGCCCTCCTTCACGAGCGCTCGTATTGCCGACCCTGTGCTGTGGTTTATCACTGCCAGGGCCGAGGCAACGCTCATCTTTTCGTAGTGGCTGGGGTCAAGGTGCTTGTCCTTTAGGTGTGGTGCCAGCTTCAACTCGCTTGTCCCATCTCTTTGGGCCACCTCTCGGACATAGTTTATCGACACCTGCATAGCAAAATGTTCACGTAAGCAAGGGGAGAGCACCAGTGATATGTAACGACACTTATACTGTGAGATGAAGTTTTGAGCAGAAGTGGTGACTGATGATGATTGACAAGATTGCAAATTTACCTCGTTTGATGGAAGGTTGTGCTTTTGTACAATCTCGTCTGGAATGATGACATGCTGTCCTCGCTCAAGATGACCTCGGAGGTTTTTGAGGATGTGCGGTACATCTGCTAGGAAGTAGAGCTGTCTGTCAGACCCGCTGGCACATGGATGTTCACAGGAGACACAGGTCTTCCCAAGCTTAGTGGCAGTAATGCCACATTCCCTCCAAAGGCCCTGGTTCCCTGGGCCCATGTCCGTGATGATGGCATCAATGGTAAGGCCAATCGACTCGCACTTCCTGATGAGGTCGAATGTAAGGTCCTTCACTTTAGCCGAACAACTGGACGTCCCTGTAAACAAATTATTCACATCGAGTAGCTTTTAGCATCAATGTTGGCTAATATTCTTTTGTCATCCACTTTCGTCTCAAATAAAAAGAAAGATAAACCTTGTCCACTTTTCATTGGATTTATTTGTCACATAATTTATTAGTGAGAAATACTGCCATGCTCTATTTAAAGATACTATTAGCAACTAAATAAATCTCAACGGTAGGTATTCGTTTAAAAAGAAATGTGTGGTTACCTGTAAACTCGTACGCAACAGTTTGCTTCCATCGTGACGACATTCCTCCAAGCATGAAGACGAGAGCATGAGTTGCACGTTCATCAGTGGAGACGGACCCTGGAGCCAGTGGGACAGTGATCTTTCCGATGACTTTCTTCAGGGATGAGTCGTAGTCTTTGCCTGGGGTTATCTGCATCTCGTCAATCATAAGAGCAGCATGCCGCTCCACAGGTAGCATTGAGGCAACTTTGGCCTTAAGCAGACGAAAAAAGCTCGGTCAGGATACCTGCATATGATAAGAAATTTCAAATTACATTCCGTCACTAATAAAACATAATATACTGTGAGGAATATCTGCCAAAATGAGATTGTTCTGCCTGGAAATAATTGGTGCATTGTAGAACATTGGAGACATTTTGCCAAGAAAGTTCTGTTTTGCAAACATTGCATGCTTTACATTGCATATGACAGAAGACATATGTAGTTACCGGGTCTGAACTTGACATATTCTATCCTTCGCTGAAGTGTACGAACACTGGGCAGTGGCACCACATTCTCACTGATGCACGAGTAGCCTTTGTTCCCACACGCACAACGTAGCTTCATAGCCAACTGGATAGTCTCGTCTGACCAACGCCCACCTCGCAAGCCATTCTTTTGTATGCACTCCACCTGAATAGTAGCAAAAGAGCGTAAAACACCACATCCACATTAAAAGAGCAAACACAAAACACAAACTCCAAATGACTGGCCAGTGCACAATATTAATTGGGGCACGCATTTCACTTAAAGTTATTTCACCAACATACAGTACTTTATATTAAAGGCTCCTGTACAGCACTAAGAGGAGCATAGGCAAGAAGGTGTTTTCCTTGCCGGAGAAAACTAGACATGTTGCGAGAATACTGAGGCACAGGGATTCTGCCACTGACGATTCCTGGCGACCACATAGAGAAGGCAAATTGCATCTACTCCAGCAGATATATAAACATCAAAATTAGTTATAAACATGTACCTGATCAGCTGCTAGGAGCATTCGATAGTCGTTCAGGAAGATTTTTTTCTTTCTGAAGCTTCCTCGCTCGTCTTTCAGCATTTTGTAGTTTTCTCTAAAGTTCTTTAATCCGCTCTTCATGAATGAGGCAAATTGAAACAAAAATACAACAACACCCATCTGAACATTTAAGATGCTAAAGACCTCATCTTAACCTGCACAAAAGAGTTGGATGAGAAGACATCAACATAAAAATGTTTTACAGTTCCGCCAACAAGTGGTAATTTGAAGTGATAGGGCTTGACAAGAGTTCCTTCCTCCAGTCATTGCACACACAGGCTTGTTGCTCATGGCCGAGCTTCCAGGAGGCATGTATGAGTCACCTATTCAGATAAAACAAAGCATTGACATTAACTTCTAATGCAGCAGATGAGAAATTGAGCCAATGCAGTACAAAAGCTTCCCTAGGGCCCTAAAATGCGTCCAGCAATAGTGCTGAACGACTGCAAGTCTCATGACGCACATTTAGATGAAAAAAATCAGTGGCAGGCATCTTGTGAGTGGGAAGTGATTGGCACTCGTGACTACCGAGAACTACAGTGAATTCAAGAAACTGGATTGATGTCACTTACCTTCAGCCATTGACGAGGTTGCTTCCTTGCTCACGGCCGAGTTCCCAGGCCGCATGTTTGCGTCACCTGTTTGGACAAAGCACACACACACATCATTTGTGTAAATGTATGCTTCAGCTCGCACAATTTCCGAAGACACATTTCACCAAATGTCGACGGATTGCAAGAAGAAGCTGTACATTTAAGTATTACCCAGAGACAACCTACGAGCTGCTGCCACCGTCTATCATCAATTCTTAATAGCATGGAGTCAATACACTCGGTAAATGATGCCATATACCATAATCTCCTTTGTGGTCGAGACATTGAAGATTGTTAACGAATAGCAACACGAGGGCCATGGCTTCTTAAATGCAAGCATCTCATGAGTAAGAAGCTACTGACACTGCTTACCACTGACAACTTGTACAGCATATTCAAGAGACTGGATTGATGTCGCTTACCTTCAGCCATTGCTGAGGTTGCTTCGTCGCTCACGGCTGGGTTCTCAGGCTGCATGTCTGCATCACCTGTTTAGACAAAGTACACGCACACATCATTTGTGCGAATGTATGCTTCAGCTCGCACTATTTCTGAGCAGAAACGTTACCAAATCACTACAAAATGCGAAAAGTGCTGTGCATTTCGTTCCTGTATCGCTGTGGGACGACTTGCGATCTGCTGCCACCGTCTATTATCATTTCTCCATGGGACGAAGCCAATACACTCAGCAAAAGATGCCATATACATCATTTTCTTTGTGGTCGAGACATTGAAGATTGTTAACGCCAAGCAACACGAGGGCCATGGCTACTCAATCAGCAGGCATCTTTGAGTAAGAAGTGACTGACATTGCTCACCACTGACAACTTGTACGGCATATTCAAGAGACTGGATTGGTGTCGCTTACCTTCAGCCATTGCTGAGGTTTCTTCGTCGCTCACGGCTCGGTTGTCAGGCTGCATGTCTGCATCATCTGTTTAGACAAAGTACACGCACACATCATTTTTGCGAATGTATCCTTCAGCTCGCACAATTTCCGAAGAGAAATGTTATGAAATCACTACAGAATGCAAGAAGTGCTGTACGTTTCGTTCATGTATTGCTCAGAAACGACTTGCGAGCTGCTGCCATCGTCTATTATCAATTCTCAACGAGACGAAGCCGATACACTCGGCAAAAGATGCCGTATACCATCATTTCCTTTGTGGTCGAGACATTGAAGATTGTTTACGCCTAGCAACAGGAGGGCCATGGCTACTCATTCACAGGCACCTCTTTAGTAAGAAGTGACTGACACTGTTCACCACTGCCAACTTGTACGGCATATTCAAGAGACTGGATTGATGTCGCTTACCTTCAGTCATTGTTGAGGTAGCTTTGTCGCTCATGGCTGGGTTCTTAGGCAGTATGTCTGCATCACCTGTTTGGACAAAGTACACGCACATATCATTTATGCGAATGTATGCTTTAGCTTGCACAATTTCCGAGGAGAAACGTTACCAAATCACTACAGAATGCAAGTGCTGTACATTTCGTTCGTGTATCGCTCAGAGGCGACCTGCTAGCTGCTGCCATCGTCTATAATCAATTCTCAATGGGACGAAGCCAACACATTCAGCGAAAAATGCCATATACCATCATTTCCTTTGTGGCCGAGACATTGAAGATTTTTAACGCCTGGCAACATGAGGGCCTTGGCTCCTCAACCACGGCATCTCTTGAGTAAGAAGAGACTGACGCTCCTGAGCACTGATAACTTCTATGGTGAGTTCAAGAGACTGGAGTGATGTCACCTTCCTTCAGCCATTGCCAAGACTGCTTCGTCGCTCACGGCCGAGATCCCAGGCTGCATATTTGCGTCACCTGTTTGAACAAATCACACGATCACATCATTTTGGCAAACGCATGCTTCGACTCGCACTGTCTCCGAGGACAAACTCTTACCAAATAACAGAATACGAAAAGATCATACACCTCATTCCACTATCGCTCGGCACATCAATGCCACCTACATTGCACCAGTTGGTCTTGTGGTATTTCGATACCCATATGCTTTGCAAGAGTTATTTCCAACCGTGACAACAATTATCATCCTGCCGAAAACATGCCAGTAGCTCCTCCACGAAGACACGCCTTCTGCAAACATTAATACAGCCAATTATGTATTTAGCATTTTGGCATAGTAGGCATAAATCAATTAAACTGCTACCAAATATGTCTCAGTTTTTCCCTGATTTTCACAACTCCCCAACAACTACTGCAGTCGCTAATTTAAAAAAAGCAAGTGCAGAGAGCGCCGAAGACGCGAAAGATGAGCTGAAATCGGCCGAGTAACATTTGAACTATGTAATTGTACTGCTTGTTATAAAATGTTGTTAATCATTTAAAAACCTAATCCTAAAAGCGTAGCGATCTAGGTTAAACAATAAGAAACAATAGAAACAGAGTAGTAATAAACACATCTCACACGAAGAATGACCTACTAGCGAACCAAAAGACAGTCCCTGGAAAGAAACTGAAGAGGTCGGGAATTCTTACAAACTCCCGGAAGGCGAAGCGATTTGATACGCAATGCAAACACCTCTTCCAAAAGCGCAGAACGAACAAACGACGATAATCACGATCGTAGGAAGAATAAGAACAGAGTTCAAAGTCGTACTTACATCGCACACTTCTTTATCGGGGAGGCCGCCTTGCATGCGTCCGCGGTTTCAAGTGAGCGAAAACCGACGGCACGGCATTAGGTTTTAGCTTGTATTTTCCGTCTGCTCTGTGTCTTTCAAACGCGTCTGGAGCAAAATGATTCTCTCGGTTAAAGGGGAATTAACACCAAGGTCGATTGAAGTCAATGTATTGCTTACCTTACAGAGCCGTGCATCCCCTGACGGCGTGAAGTTCTTGCGGCTTATTTTCCGTAACCGTTGTTTCCGGCGAGCGACGTCTCGCTTGCCCGATGGCACTCTAAAAAGGAGCTTACTTCTTTTTGCAACAGCTGCTACACCCGACGGCGCAGCACATTGGCATCTCGCCAACTTTCTATCGCAAAACGGAAGCCTGGCGTGCATCCTCCTGGTTGGACAGGGGCCCTAATGGTGACGTTGGGGAAGCAGCGAGCGACCATAGAGCCAATTTGTACCACGTGAGTTTTTCAAGTTCAAGTTTCAAGTTCAAGTTTCTTTATTCCTCTTCAAACAAGAAGAGAGGGAGGAGGGAAAAAAGCAGTACAAAACTGCTTGACAGTGCCCTCTCCTCCCCCAACAGCAACAGCAGAAGAGGCACTCAAAAACAAAACCACTCTCAAGAGTACACAATCAGATTTCTGTCGAAACTAGTAATGATAATATGCGTTTGTTGGAACAGTTTTCAATTGTTATATTCCGTGATAAAAAATAGTTTAACATTTTGGGTAGCTGGTATCTCACCATCTGATTTCCGTAGTTAGTTCTCGAGCGCGGGACCGTCCAGGCGTCGGCATGGCGGGTGGCATACGAGGTGTTTTGTGAGTGGAGGGAAGAAAGAGAAAGAAGACTGTTTCCCGGGTGGTTTGTCGCTGTTTTATATGCTAGGGCAAGTTTATAGTCATAATAATTCGTGATTGGAACAATTCCTAATTTATTGAATAACGGTGCCGTGTGGCTGTCATGTGCTTCATTACACAAAATACGAATTACTTTTTTCTGAAGTATATGAATACGATGAATATTTGCAGAAGTTGTAGTTCCCCATACCAAGAAACAGTAATTAAAACAAGAATAGAATAAAGAGTTATAAAGAAGTCGTAGTACAGACTGGGGTAAGGTTCTTCTATACTTATAAATTATACCTGCCACTTTTGATAGTTTTTTCGCTATCATCTGAACTGTTTCATCCCATCGCATGTATTCATTAAACATAACACCAAGAACTTTGACATTCTGCACAATTTCGATACCACGTGAGTCTAAGGAGAGAAGCTGATTTTCGCTCATTTTTACCCCCTTTGCCCTGAAAACAACAGCTTTCGTTTTATTACTATTTATCACTAAAGAGTTGTGGACTGTCCACGTGTAAAGCTTATCTAGAAACGTATTACCTGTCTTCATAATGTCCGAAATGTCGGACCCTGCAAAAAATATACTAGCATCATCTGCATAAATTATCATGCTTGCTTCATCGTCAATGTTAGCTATGTCGTTAATATAAAGGTTAAATAAAAGTGGCCCTAAAATACTACCCTGTGGAACACCTGTATTAAGTTTTCTAGACTCAGAACGTTGGCAATTTATTACAACGCTTTGAAAGCGAAACTGTAAGTAACTCTCGAGTATTTTCAGGGCTATTCCCCGAATACCAGAAAGTTCTAGTTTTTGAAGGAGAGTTTTATGGTTAATACGATCGAAAGCTTTTGAAAAATCGATAAAGATTCCCAATGTAAGCAGTTTATTTTCAATATTGTTTAGAATTATCTCTTTTTGATTAAGTAACGCTAACTCTGTCGAGTACCCTTTCCGAAACCCGTACTGCCGGGGACTAAGAATTGAGTGTTTTTCAAAAAAAGTGTAAAGTCTTTTATGTATGATTTTTCCAATCCTTTTGAAAATATCGGTAAAATGGAGATTGGCCTGTAATTACTAAGATCATTCCTATCCCCTGCTTCTGTCGACCAATCCGACAGCAGCGCTGTCGGCTTACCACCACATCAAAGAATGGCGCTACTTTCCTCCTATCCAGTGACTTTAGGCAGCGTGACCGTGGCCTAACGGTTATCTCGCTTGCCTCCCATGAAGTAATAAAGCCTTCGTGGTTCTCACACTAGTGCCTCGCGGTGACTTCAAGCGAGAAGTTCTGGAGGTGCTGCTCTGACGTCCATCCATTGTGGCGGGCTACATGTTCATAATGCTGACCAGTCCTCTACATCCTCGTGGGCTTCGCCGTGAAAGAGCGTCGGAGTGCGGTGAGTGACGGTCAGGATGACGAGTGGTGGGGTAGTCATGGTCGCGGTCTTCTACTTTGGCTTCTGCGGCAGGGGTCCGAATTCCGGGAGTCGGTCTTTGGTACGGCGGCTTGCTCGGGTGTCGGCATCTTCTGCGGCTGAGCTGCTCAGCCCCTTCCGGGGCTGAGCAGCTCACGACCGCGGTGTCACCGCACTCTCCACCAGAATGTCACGAATGACAATTGATGAGGTGATGAAAACCGATGCGAACTAAATGTGCCCAAACAAAACAGAAGAGGGTTAGCGTCGCAGGCGTCGATGTCGACGAAATAGCAGTATCGAGCGCTTGGGTGAGACTGACTCCGCCTCGCCACGCGGATCACCTTATGTAGACGGGTGCGCTTCTGGAACAATCGGCGTAGAAGGTTCGGCGCGTAGAACATTCTAACCTCGAATAAGCAACAGGGCTCTCGAATTTACCAGAGCGCAACATTACAGAAACAACAAAAAGGTGTATCTACTGCAAGGCATCGAACCTCGGCTTTTCACTTGGGAGGCAAGCACGATAACCGTTAGGCCACTGTCCCGCTGCTTACTTGGCCAGCTGCGGGCGCGGCTTTACAAGAAAAACTGAGGCTAATACAACTCGCCTTGGCTGCTGGTAATCTTTACAGACCTTAGAAAGGAGATCGTCCAAGCCTGCCATGACGACCCGACGTCCGGACACCTTGGTTACAGCCGTGTGTGATTAGCGGCGGGTTGGAACCGGTCGCGAAACGCGATCCTGCCGCGCGGCGGCGCTGTTGTCGGGGGCGCCGTCAGCCGCCGTCGAGGCCTTCGGCGCAGGCCTGCGCTTTTTGGTCGGCACAGGAGCTGGATAAGTCTCTGCTGTCTTCGCGGTGTTCAAATACTGCGTGAAACATCTATTGACCGCGATAGCCCTGCGAACGGCCGCTCGTGAAGGGTTTGCTGTGTCCAGGCGAGTTTTTTTTATTTGCTGCTTTAAAGGCAAAAGAGGATAAACTTTGTTGAATGCATGTTTTATTACAAACTAATTATTGAACAGGTTGGCTCAAAGGAGAAAAAGTACCTACGCTCACAATTTAGGCGTCAGTCATCCCGCTGAAGTGGTTAAAATTATGTGAAAACCAAGATTGTTACACTGTTCCTACTTGAAGGTGGCACAAGGTGTTTGTCAATGCCCAAACGTATTACATGGTGCAAGGCTTGGGCCTCTTACATTTCTTTTCATTTTCCTCTTGGTTTAGTCCTTTTAGTAAAAGTGCATTCTAGCGATGCAAAAAAATCTAACGACTGACTCTGTGAGCTGATCTTGGTGTTCATCGCAACCAACTCTTGGTAGGCCACCACTACCTACCTCCCGCAGTATGCTGCCAACGACTTTTGAATGCAGGCGTGTTTTACTGAAGGCCTCAGTGAGCCTGTTCTCAACTGCCTGGATCAGGGTGTACAGCGAGAGCGAAGGGTAGAGTAGCCCTCCCATATCCCACTCTCTGGCTATGTCTGCTGGTAGATCATCCGGGATGTTATCTTTCCTTACAAGGGAGGCATCCCTGCAAGCCTCACAGTTTCTTGGCAGGATGCGCTTCCTGGCTACATAGCCTGCAATATAGTACACAAGTCGAGAGTCACTGTGTTTTTCTACGTAGTCTACATGGTCCACAGCTATTTCGATGACGTCCTTGGAAACTGCAGCACTGTCAAGAGCTTCATCTTGGTTCTCACTGTTCTGCAGCACTTGTTCCGCGGACAGCAGGGACTCCAGAAGTCCTGACGACACATTCCCACCTTTGGGGCTCTTGGCAAGGCTGTAGAAGCTCATGCACCTGCATGTAATAAGGTGACAAGCCACTAAGAATTTCAGCAGTGATATCCTTCACACACCAAGATATATAAATACCTGATGATGACGATGAATTGAGCAGGAGTAGGATGATCGTTGGCACCGCTGGCCTGCCGTACAATTCCGAA
Source organism: Ixodes ricinus (assembly GCA_037355805.1). Classification (NCBI taxonomy): domain Eukaryota; kingdom Metazoa; phylum Arthropoda; class Arachnida; order Ixodida; family Ixodidae; genus Ixodes; species Ixodes ricinus. Next base: position 3,258 of record JAZHYW010011209.1, on the reverse strand, counting down.
GGAGCGCTCGATGCAGTCCTGGCTGAGGCGCTAAGTCATAAGGTACTTGAAACCGATTCTTTCTGTTAGGTACTTCAAAAGCTCCTTTGTTGCCTGGATTGTCACACGCAGACCCTCCGATGTACTTCTGCTCAGGAAGCCAAGTCCCTTGGCATGGGCCTCCCATGCATTCAGGAACTGCAGTGCTGTGTCCAGTGCAGCTTCTTTAGCACTTCCGGGTCTGAAATAGTACAAAAAATGCGCTAACTTTGAATTTCCTATGGCAAAGAGTGCAACGACCCTGCACATACCTCAATGCCTCTGCTGGAAATCTTGATGTCATGGCATCAATAAGTTGAGCCGTCATGCCAGTAAAGATCCTTGTTGGCTCTAGATTGGCGTACCCTTTTTCAATTTGCTCCTTATGGAAGCCCATGGCATGCAGGACTGCAGGGCTGAAGACATAAAATGCCAAGTTGACCCGCATTTTCTCAAATCCATTCGGATAAATGTGAGAGCGTGACAGTTTTGGTGCCACTCTCAACGTGATGGCATCTCTGTCAGCCTTCCAAGTGGCTACGACATGATCCCAGGTAGCCTGCAACATTTTTCACTTTTCAGTAAGGCATGCGAATGCTTGGGCTACAAATACCTTAGATAAAAAGCTTAACATCAAGCATACCCGGCCTACATGTGTGTTGAAGCCGTGTTTCATTATCATGTTTCGCACGCATTTGACGAGATGTGGAAAGTCTGACACAAAGTAGAGGAACCTCTGCTTGTCACACGGGTGTACCACCTTGCACCGCACGTCTTTACAACTCCCGTGGATGCCCATTCTGTGCCACATTGCCCGATTCCAAGTGGCACCATCACAGCAGATGTAGTCAACATGAAGCCCAGCTTGCTCACAAAGAAGTGTGGCCTCCAGAATGATCTTAGTCAGTAGTCCCGCTTTCACATTCCCATTGGAAGCGAAGACACCTGGTAACAGGAAAATAGAGACAGAAAACTTAAGCTTATTTTAAAGAAGAAAATTGATCTTGATGAATGGCAGTTACCTATAATTTGTGTCCATGTTCCTACGAATGGCTGATACATCACAACCAGGCCATGGTCAGCTCTTGTGTGTTTGTCATGCTCCTCAGTAAACTGTCCCAAGTCTACGAACCCGTCAATGTCCATGGACGATTTCAAGTCAAGGTGTTTCGAAAGTTTCATTTCATCGACCACCAAACCTCCATGCCGTTTCATTTCGTCAATGTCCTTGACCTTTTCCTTTACACACTCAAGGAGCTTGCGACTAAAGCCATACGATGCTTTGAAAGTCTGTGGATATAGAATAGGTCGTTAGTTTCTTTTTAAAGTCAAAAGGCAATGGAAACATACCTTTATGTACTTCTGCAGGCACGCACGACTGGGGAGCGTAAGCACCTTGTGGCACCTCAAGTGCTCATACAAGCGTGGACTCTTCATTCTGAGAATTATGCATTCCAAGAGCCATTCTTTGCTATACTTGTATCCACGCAAGGACCGACGTTTTGACGCATCAAAGCAGGCTCGCACAGCATTTTGCTGTTTCTTGGGAAGCTGCTTGATCTAAAAACGGCGGAATCTTTCTAAGACACATGCAGGCTATAGATGACAAAACAAAAAAAGTAAGAGGTCGTACCTTTTCTTCAACGGCAGTTGCTCTTATTGCCAAATTTTCTTCTTGTAGCCTTTTGATGTTGCAGCCCATGGTGAGCACTTTCTTGTTCTTGCATCTCAGGGTACGTAAAGCATGCTGGAGTCTCCTTCTAGCAGTGTGCAGAAGTGGCAGCCGCGCCTTATTCTTTAGACGCCGCAAGCGCATCATTAGGACCTTTCTGACTCTCTTGCATTGCACGCACCACTGAGCAACCTGTGTGGATGGTTCTGGGAAAGAAAACAAAAACATTTAGTAAAAAAAGCATCATGTGCTAGTAATACAATTACCCTCTGCATTAAACTATCCCAATTCAGGTTTGAAGCCCCCCTTTGAACATCACGGAAGTAAGTTAATGAGCACATACCCTGCGACACAGATCCATTGCAAGTTCTGGCATACAGTCCATCTCGAGATACTTTTCCAACGCCGGACAGGTCCAGTGGCTGGAACTTGTTGGCCTCTCCAATCCCACAACACACCGAGAGATTGTCCGCATATGTAAGAAGTTCTTGCCTCTTCTTCTGATTGAATTTTACGTTGACAGTGAAGGAGCTCAGTCAGGAAGATGCTGCAGGTTGTTGAGTTTTCCTGTTCATCCACCTCAAACACAACCATCTTGTGGAAAATAACTGGAGGTGTCTTGCCGCTGACATGCTCTGCAGTTTGGTATGAAACTGCATTTCTGGTCCGGAACGTTTGCAGTGACCAGAGGTCTGACGGACACTGCAGACTACAGGTGAAGTGTTTGGCAGGAACGTCGCCAGCTGTCTCGTCCATCTCCGTGACATTGGTCATCTCGTCTGAATGGCGAACTCCCGATGTGTTCGGATCGCTGCGACCATTCTTCGCCGGTGTGGTGTTGTGCGGAACATCCGATCGCCTTTTCCGCTCTTTTGGCAAGCTCTTAGAAATGTACTTCGGTAGGTTTGGAAAGATCGTAGGCACCGCACCATCTTTCAACGCAGGCACACCGCGCGGTGTTGTCACTTCCTTGCCGTTTATAACGTGCGTGTATTCTCGCACGATGTACCTGCACACACACAACAAAATACGAGGAATGACAACTTATCTAAAGGCAACTACGGAGTGTTACAGAATCCAGCTTCGCCTTAACTACAAAGCGTCACAAATAGCTCTGGCAGTTACACCAACACGCCTAGACGTGCCAAAATAACATACCTTGCGTCAAAGTGTCTCTCGCACACCGCAGAGTTCTCCTGGAGAAGTTTGTCAGCCCTTGGAATGGCACGCGCCCACTTTGCAAATTGGTCATGGCAGGCAGGAGCTCGGAAGACGGAGACTTTTTGTGCGCACGATTTGTAACCGGAATCGCACCCAGGTACAAAGCACCACCGTTGTGTTCTTTTCTTTTTGTTGACGGCATTTCTTGACTCACGTCGCGCGTTTACAGCACCCACAAACCTTTCGGTAGCATTTACAAACGCAGAAGCCACTGCAAAGAACAAGCTGCCTCGTGTGCTGCGCCAGCCACTCCGCGGAAATCCTGACGGCGCCTACTATCGAAGCGCTCCATTTTGCCCTAGTGGCAGGATCGCGCACTGAGACTTCTCCTGGCAAGGGAAACGCTC
>JAZHYW010011208.1:0-178105 GCA_037355805.1 Ixodes ricinus | reverse complement strand
CTCATGTTGCTCCATGTTCCTGCCCAGTGGTGTAACTAGGGGGGGGGGGGGGGCAGGGGGGCACAAGTGCCCCGGGCGCCGCTTGGGAGGGCGCGCAAGCCGAGATTCGCCCAACATGTGCCCTATGGAAAAGAACGGCAGCGGGGCTACGGGAGGGGCGCGAAACTTCATTGCCAAGGTGCTATGAGGGGCGTGAAATTTCACTTCTGCCAGCGGGCGCCGTCACATCTAGTTACGCCACTGTTCCTGCCTAGAAAAATACGCTCCCATTTATTCCCCGGGATTATCCCCCAGAGTCCGACCCTACAGTGCCAGTTGACCCGGATTATATACTCTCTCTCAGCTGCTACGTCGAGGCACTCCCAGAGGGTACGTGCATTCCCATTTATGCCATTTTGCCTCTCGGCTGTTAAGTTGGAAAGCTCCCTTTAGCTCAGCCCCGACACGGCGTGTTGGTCTGCTCCTCTTTCTTTACCACGATAGCATTAAGGAGCTTGTGTCGCAGAAAAGTCGGCGGCGCGTTGCGACAGGGAAACCTTGATTGGTCGATAGGGTTGTTGTGCCTGCGCTGCCCCGTGACATTGCGCGGCGGACGTCACGTGCAGGGCCCACGCTTCACGCTTGACGTCATGTGAAACGTGAGCGTCACGCTGCGGGAAACGTGTGACGTCATGTCTCCACGTTCCCTGCAGCTCACGAGGAAGCCGCAGTATGCCGCGACTGTTCCGGCTTCTCTCTTGTGCTATGTCTCGCTCCCAGAGTTGCTCCTGTGGCAACAAACGGCGGTGCTGCTGCCACTGCTAGAGTTGCTGCATACCCTGAGTAACCAGGTGACTCGTGGCAAGCTGCTCTGTCGGCCATGTTATCGCCAAAACATGCGGATCAAAGGATTCTGTGGACTCTGCTCTGTAGGAGCTATATAGTGCTCTCCCAGCCCCGGCCGACGTCTGCGGTGAAAAAAGAGAGACTGGAGCGTGGTTTGTGCGGCACGATGAAGCCGGTGCAACCTTTGTTTGTGCTCCAAGCGGGACGCACGGGGTGCCCAGGGTATGTGTGCAGTGCGGGACGACTACAAGACGTGGGTCCCCCCACGGGCCGTCGTCGAGCTGCCTGTTGGGCCGCCGGGAGGAGTTCCAGGTGCGAGTGCCGCACTCTCTGTGCTACAACGGACGCCGACTATGTGCGCCCGGTATCCCTCGTCAACTGCTCCCTGCGAGAGGAGTGACTCCGCGTGCGTGAGTCCCTCTCGTCCCAGGCAGAAGCTCCTTTCCCTTTTCTACGTCCTTGGCCGACCACGGACGTAGACAAGTGTGGTACTATGCGCAATAAACAACTCTCGTTTCTTCACACCTTGTGGCAAAGAGCTGCGTACACTCGATCTCCGTTAATTCAAACTCGAAGGGGTCGAAAATTTGCTTGAATAAAGCAAAGTTTGAATTACCGAGTTTCCTCTTATAGAGACACATAGGATGGGACCTGCATGTTAGTGTGAATTAACCCTTTCAAACGCTACGTACACAAATGTGTACATGTAAAACACTGTTGTTGTTTTCGGGAATATATAGTATATGGAGTCGTTTGATCAAATTGAGCGGAATAGTATACTCTACATCTCGCTACCAGAGTTTGTGGAGCAAATCTTAGTGCAAATTTTATTCACAAATCGAGTTTGCGGAGAAAATGTTTTCCTCGATAAATGGCAAGCGGCGTTAGAAAGGGTTAAGAGAGTTTGAATTAATGAGACTCGACTGTATTTTGTCGCGCGTCCCGTTAATTTTGTTGCTGTGGGATTCAACCGCGTGGCATTAACGGAAAACCGGAGTTGTGCTGGTATGCGGGTGCGCACGAAGCCACGGTCGCGAATGGAATCGTATCCTGTTTCCCCACACTGGAGCTGGGTATGACCGGTAACCCAATCGATATTGATGCAGAACGTGAACGAGTGTCGTAACAAGCGTAGGGAACGCTCGTGAACCAGTGACATCCTGGGAGCGTTACGGATGTTGAGCTTCTATATAAAGGTTATAGATAAAGTTGGAGCCGCCTCGAACCTGGGTTGGTATGCTGGTAGTCGGATGTGTGAGCTACTAGCGCATCTGGCACGCATGGGAAACTTTTTTTAATGCGAATAGCATTCTTTGGATACTTCACGCACTTTTCGTCTATCTATGTATCTATCTATCTGGCTATCTAACCTCTTACGCCGCGGGTCGATAAATAAATAAAAAAGACCGGCGCCGGCTGGGATTCGAACCGTTGACCCTTTGATCAGCAGGCAGACGCGCTAACCACAGAGCTATGAAGGCAGTCATTCAACGCACTTCTAAACGGTTGTTTATATCTTACTATACGCGTCAGCGCTGTCGCAGCTGCCGGAGGCGCGCCTGCACGAGGCTACTCGCCTCGTGGCTGAGCACGGCCGCTAGCTCACCCTCTCCCGCGCCGGGAGAGGGTGATGTAGCGGCCGTGCTCAGCCTCACGAGAGCGGAATGAGCCCTCGTGCATGGAACGCGCGCGCACCGGTAGCTGTGACAGCGCTGTAAAGCGCGTCCTATGGTAAAGATATAAACAACCGTTTAGAGTACCGTTGGTTGAGACTAGCTGAGACGCCAGAAAGTCTGGTCGGTACCATTTTGAGTGTTTGTGCGTATGGCGCGTGCTTTGCTCGCCTTCCCTAAGTGACACAAACGCACGTGCTGGGCTGCGGAGATCGTGCGCAGGGCTGTGAAAGTGTCAACAAATTTAGAATCGCCTCAAGAGTGGGCTGGCGTATCTAGAGTGTGCCGGCCACCTGACGAACGCGCATAACTCCGCACCGTTTGATGCTATTCGCATTAACGTAGATAATCATTCCCAAAGGATGGGTTCTGCTGATTTTATTCAAATGCGAAGGTGACAGTAACAGCGTCTCCGCTTAGCAGGAAATAATAAATAAATAAATAACTAAGAAAGTAATACAGATAAAGTAAATAAACATAAAGTAATATAAATATATGACAATTAAGTAAAAATAAAATAAGTAAAAAAAATACAGAGTGAATAAAAAGATAATAAAATGGAAAATAAATGAAAATAAAAGAATTGATTTAAAATTACAAAAAATAAAGAAAGAAAAAAATGGGTACATAAAGAGATTATCTAGCGCAAACGTCACACAGAGTGGTGTGGCCTGTGCTCCTGGCCTTTGTCAGCATAATCGAGCCTGTATTGTATTTCAAATCTTGGAGTGAAATATTTCTTCAGCTTAACTGTAGAAAAATACGATGGTGTTGCATATTTTCCCCGTTTTATTACTCGCCCCCAGCAAAGAACCCACACCCCCAACTTACTGCACTCAGTAAAAGCGAAGAATGCCTCCGATGTATTACACGCACTAAATAACCTCGCAAAACCAACATCCAGATCTTATTGAACGTCACACTCTACTTTGTAACTATTCACTTGTCACTGCAGTCAGCTGCAGCCATCGTGTCCGAGCTCACCTTCACTCGTCAGCAGATAGCGTCATCTGTGCTATCAAGGCAGGTTGCTGACGCAGACATTTTTTAAACCTCCGCATCATCTCGTTTGTCAGAATTGTCGTGGTCAGCGGCCGTACCTCTCTCGATGGTGCTTGACCTTTCTTCTCGCTCGACTGAACTTTGCGAGCGTTGTCTTTGAGCTTGGGGTGTGCAGCAGTCTTGGAACCGTGGGAATGATCTGCGGTTGCGGCTTCCAGAGTGTAGGCTCTCCTCCTCCCCTCCATTCTCGCACGCACAACTCAAACACAACACTGAAAAAAAACAAAACAAAAAACAACGAATGCTGTCGACGCGCTGAACTAAATCGTATGGGACTCTATTTACATATGTGCATGGGGGGACAGCGGGGCTTGGGGTTGCCAGGGTTGCAAAGCGGCGTGTACGGGGGTAGAAGGGAAGGGGGGTGGTTGGCCGTAGTGGGTTGGCTAGTTTTGTAATCAGGCAGCCGCACACTGTCGGCTGTGAATCGGCCTGAACGCAGGCCAGGGGGGGCTAACGCGCTTTGAGTGATACACGCGCCGTCCCCCGAATGTCCGAAATTTAAGTTTTCTTTCCGCTGCGTTGCCCAGCAGCCAATCCGAGCGTGAGCGTCATTGCCAGGGGTCTATCCCCTGCGCCACAGGTGTCAGTGATAGACCGATTCTGCCGAATTTCAGATTCGGCAAAGTTCCGCACATGCCGAAATTTCTGAAGGGAAGTTCAGCAAAGATTCGGCGAAAATTCGGCACGTGTCTGCGCACGCGCACAAACGCCAAGCCAGGGCCATGGATCTGCAATGGACGCCAAGCGCAGTCGCCGCAGGTTACCATAGTACAGTTTAGAAGCAACCAGCGGTTACGGCGAGGTGCCGTGCAGGCGACACGATAACTGTGCAGATTGTGAGCTTTTGCAAGTGTGGTTCTCTTCACATATTTCTTGCCTCAAGAAAAGAAGATTGGACCAGTAATTTACGCAGTCCACTGCGCAAGCGGCAAATGATGCGATGCATTCTGGATAACATGATTTCCATTTGACCTTTCCATTGATGAAACGAGGTAGTTGAAACATTGACTGACAACTGGACATTTACGGGCTCGGGTGCTCGCAGCCCACTGCCGTCAAACGTGGGCAGAGTCACGAGAGCTTGCCAGAATGTATAGGATGCAGCTGGCGTCCTCGCTATGATGGGATACATGTTTTCCCTCCTCTCTTTTCTTTATATTTTTACGCAGTTTTTGTAGTGTGTATATTCTGTACATTTATATATCGGTTTTGTTTTCTCACATGTGTGTGGCGGGCTGGCAGGGGCGCCTGCGAAGTGTTTTCACCTATCTGTAGAGCCCTGCGCGGATAAGAATTTGAGTATCCGCGATCCGATCCGCAGATCCACAGACTTCTTGTATCCGCATCCGAACCGCATCCGCAACCTTTATACATTATTAGGCATGGAGATCCGATCCGCATCCCCCAGATACTTTGTATCCGGATCCGAACCAAGCGTCTCGCAAACTTTGGAAAACCATGCCGGTGTTCTTGCTAACCACCAGAGGTTACGCGATTATATATTTAGATCTTAGCAAAATCAGCGGAAATCACGCCACCCAGCATTCTTCCCCGCCGCACGCAAAATCGTGGGGAACTTTCACCTGTGGCCCCTTGACTCCCCCTGAAGTCTGAGAGCTCTACAGACAGAAGGTCACAAAAATTGACCGCATCTCCACGTGGTGAATGATGTTGGTTGGGGCGAAGCTCTGGTGGTGCTTGTCTGCGTAGACGCTTGAGCCGCAGCATGCCGAGCCTTTCGTTCGTTTTCATCCATGTCAGAAAGAGAATGTGTGGTATGGAACGTGGTTGTATACGCATTGAGCATTTGACCGCAGCGCCCTCTCGTCTATAAACGTTGAGCCAATGCATGCAAAGTTTAACGCGATTATATACGCATTTGACCGCAGCGCCCTCTCCTGTATAGACGTTGAGCGGCTACATGCAACGTTTCATCCATGACAGAAACCCCAGGTCTTGAGTTACTACCACATCTCAGAGCCCCTACTCGTCCTGTCGCTGCGCAAACAGATTTCAACATTTTTTTTCTCATCTTTGTTTCTTTTTTTTTTTTTTTTGCCCTACACGAGCACGTGAGCTCGCGAGCTCGTAATATTTTTATCATTTTTTTTCTTTTTGCTCTACACGGGCACGTGAACATGTGCTCACGTGCTCGTGAGCACGTGATCTCACGAAGCAGAAGCACGAGCCCCGACGCCGGGCTACGGCGGACGGACACACGGACATGGCTAGCCCCTAGGAGCCGCCTAAAAAAAGTTTGGAAAGGGAGGAGGAGAAGCTGTGGTAAGAAGACAAAATCCTTTCTTTGATGTTACCAAGCGTACGCGGCCTGCCTGAGTCTCACGGTGTTTCGTGTCAGCCAGCGGGCAGATGCTCGCTAAGTCAGAGTCCAAGACCTGATCGGATCGACTAACATGGTGTTCGAGAAAGATCGCGTCTGCAGGCGCCCAAATATATATATTAAAAGAAAACTTTTTTTTTTTTGGCTTGGGGCGGCTACGGAGGTTGCGTGCATGCGGCGCTGAGCATTGCTGGTTGCCCTGGCGTCAGTAACCGGACGAATATAAACTACCAGACTTTCTTTGGCTAGAACTCCAAGCATACAAAAGAAAGAGGCAATTTACGGGGCTGCCTACGTGCTTGCGTCGCTGGATTCCGAAACTTTGCAAGCCGTGGGTGCCACAGGGTCGCGCTCGCTGTCGAAGCACTTCTTTTGTTTTTGGTAATATGACCACCACTACTCTTCGGAGAGGAGGAGGTTTCTTCACTTTTCCTGTGACTTGTTCGTTTGAGGTTTTCTTTGCCCGAGAAAGTTCGTCTCGCTTTCCGGCCAAGGAACTAGCTTTCTAGCACGATTGATGCCCTGCATTCTTTTTACATTTTCTATAGATAGCATTTTTGACGAGATTAAATGCACTAACCTAAGCGATCTTCAGTAAGAATCAGATCTTTCTTGGGATCTTTATCTTTCCTTCGAAACGCTTTTGTGGAAGTACCGTTCCGTGGACAACTTTTCACGGACTTACATCTCATGGACACACGATTCTTCGGCGCTGTACGCTTTGTGGGCACATGCCTCTTGCGACGTTTTGTCGACAGTGATTTCTTCACAAAGCAGCTAAAAGCTTAGCTGTGATTCACTGAGGCGTGTTTAAACCAAACCACGTCCCCTCGCCCCTGTAACCCAGGTGAGACGCAAAAAGTTTGTTACGAAAATAGCAGAATTGTGTGCGACGAAACGCCTCTTAGGTTTTTCGATGAAACAGACATGGTGAGCCTCTTCGATCAAACGTCGCATGTCGACGAAACGATCTAGTAGATGAAATGCCAGTCAAGGAAAGAATGCCACCGGGAAAAATTTAGATCCGGAACCGTGGATATCCGCATCCGCAGCCCCTGACATCCGCATCCGATCCGCAGATCGGCAAAATCCGCCTCACTTTTATCCGCATCCGCCAGTTTACTGCGGACATCTGCAGATATCCGCGGATATGCAGGGCTCTACCCGTATCTGCCCAGCCCTGCACACCACCATGGCCTTGCCCCTTCCAGTATGTGCAAATAAAATTATTATTATTATTATTATTAATATAAACAATCCTATTTCCACTAAGTATAGTTTGTGCCAAAACAGAATAATATTGCTTTTTAGTTTGCGTTATTTCGTGATTTTCATGTATCTGCATAAAACTAAACACAGAACTATCATGCTCTGACGTTGCACATCCGACATTTCTAACTCTCCCCGTCTTCCTAAATGTCCGTGTGTGTCCTAACAGCAGGAACCGGAATTTTATAGGTTAAAAACGGCACATGGCGAATATGGAACGCACACTTTCTTGCACAGCTGACGTCAAGTGACTCAAATCGAAAACATGCATATTTACAATATTGTTATCTTTTCTGTTGAAGGCTCAGCAACCGTTGTATCTCGCTACAAGCACGAAACGGCGACTCCCAGAGAAAGTAAGAACGTTGTGATTGCCTTTACTTTAACAATGTAAACACACTTGCAGGCGTGCGCTGATGAAGTCTCAAAATCAAAACTCTCGTAGCGTGATTCATGACTGCGCCGGCTACTACCCAACCTTGTTGTCACGCCAACTTTCTGGAAGCAGACACTAAATTGCAAGTTAACACACAAAAGCGACACCGATACAATTATCTTGCAGAATATCACCTGATTTAGTAATAACTGTGCCAATAGGTACTACATGTTGTATTTAAGTTAAGAAAAAAAAAACATAAACCCTTCTTCGTGAGAAAAAAAGTAAATATCAACGTTAAGTCTGGTAACGGTATTTTTGCCGAATCTTCCGATCTTTAGAAACGTTCGGTGGATTCAGCAAATAATCCTAAGATTCAGTAAAGTTCGACCATCAATGGTAAAATAGTAAAAGTATGCGACCCGGAAGGGGGGGGGGGGGTGTTGGTTTGCCCCCCACTCAAAAACAAGTTGGTTCACGCCACTGCACCTGGCACCAGAATGTCGGGAGGCAAGGCCGCTTTATTTTCTCCCCAAACACCCGGCACTTCCGTCTTTGACCATTTTTTTGTCAGATAGTGTCCCTGCATTTGGAATTTTTTTTTTTTGGTTGTACCGCAGCCCTATTTGCTGTTTCTAGGCTAAAGCAGTAGCCTAACAATTTTAATGTTGAAAGAATTTGCAGTTTGTAGTTTTTATATTGTTTATGCTAGGCACAAGTAACAAAAAACGCATCACCTTGCCTTGAAAAACTGCTATTGCGCTGCGTAATCTCAAAGGAAAAGAAGTTTGATCACACCTAAGCTCTTATGAGTTGTGAATGCAAAAGCATGAACGTAGTTCTTCCGCTCCCTTAGCTTTAGTTTGGACGTTTGCTACTGCGTCGAGGTAGCGGCCGACGGTGGAGCGCACGCTCTTGTCAAGTGGTGGCGCCACACTAAGCTCGGCCACGCAGCCTCCCGGAATTCGCCCGAGCGGGCTGTGCGGCCAGGCCCGCACCGTTGCATTCTTGCCGGCGGCAAGCCGCTGCGTGCGTTGCCGCCGCCATGGTGAAGGCTTCTCTGGTGGCGTTTCTGGAACTCACACTGCGCGAGAGCTAATGGGAAGCCTATCCTTCAGGTCCCGGCTTCACTTCACTCTCTTGGGACAGGGGAAGTTGCCGGTTGGCATGGCTTCAAAAGCTGATGGTGTCGGTTCGCTCCATGGGACAGTTCTCGCGTTAAAAATAATTGTTTGCCAGTCTGCAGCCGTGTGTGTGGTTGCCGGGAACTACGGTGACATGTCCTCTGAGGAGGCAGGCAAAGTGAACAAAGCCCCTCCTCCGCTACACTTGCAGTGGACCCGTGGCGAGTTGTCTTTGTGTCAGTTGCTTGCCGCGACTTTCGGTGATTCTAATCCCCGAAAGGACATTGGCGGAGGCTGGGGGATCTGAAGAAGGAACCCGACGTGGCTCCAGGTGGTCCCCAAAGTATGTCGCTCGACAGATACAGGGTTGAGAGTGCACTTTGACTGTCGATTTGTTCATTTTTAAAATAAAAAAAGCGAGCAAATCGGGTTTTTGTTCTTGGTTCCATGGGTGACACAGTGGCCAAAGTCAGAAATCGGTTGCACCGCCCTTTAACTGTGGAGCTCAGGCCGCAGCATGTACAAGAAGGAGCAGGAAACCCAGGGAGGTTATATCCGGTATCCAGCTATTTCTGGGTTTGTCGTGAAGTCAGTTTGACCATACCAAAGAATTAGGTTCTTGAGCCGCGAGCGGTCGAGTCTGGTTTGTTATCCCTCCTCGTCGTCCACGCTCCGAGACATTTTAGACCGCCATTGGGAGAGTTTGCTGGCAAAGTGGAGCGAGACCGAGAGAGGCAGAAATGGCCCACAGGTGCCCTGACCCCGAGGCCCTCTTGCAGCGACGTAGGCTTCCGGGAGGACGAAGGCGAGCCGGGCAGTGCGTGCGGGAGGGCGAGGGTGGACCCCTACGCCGTGCCGACCAACTGTACGGAGGGCGCCTTCTACCGGAGGACCGAAGGGCTACCGCAGGGTCTCTGGGGACACGTGCGAGGGGGGCCGCCTGCTCGAGTACGCCCGGGACGAGGTCTCCTGCCCCCTCCGGAGTGAGTGCCCCCTGTCACGACGGGGGACGAGGGTGTCCTGCACCCGGGTGGGCAGTGGAAAGCTCGGACCTTGGCACCCGGGAAGGGGTCTGCCGATGCGGAGTTAGCCATGAGTTTCCATAGAGAGCCACCGTCCGTAAATTTCCATCCAACGGGCCCTAAATTCACCGGACGGCCACCGCTTCATAAGTTGGGGTGTCGATTGGCAGAGATGACAAACTTGCCCGTGGGTTATCTTTACCTGCCCACAGCCCTGACTGAGCAAGGTGCTGACCGGGTAATTCTATCGGTTTTGACGTTCTCCCTTTTGTAGCTCGGAGTAGGCAGCTTCGAGCGCACCAAATAGGCTGTCGCGTGATCTTCGATAAAAGACGCCCGACTCGGCTCACGCACGTGGACGCTGAGTTGGACAATGCATTGCACAACGCAGGCCAGCACGAGGGTCAACCATGTGTGTAGTTTCGCCCGTGCTGCTGTAAAAACAAAACGCTGTTGGAATGCCCAGCTAAAAAGGTGCTTTTCGCGTAAGGCTCGTCATCAATATTAGACGCTGGAGAAAATCAGTCATCCGCATTAGTTCTTATCTCAAACTTTTTCTGTTGACGTTCCAGCCATTGAAAAGCACGGCGAAAGAGTCCAAGCATGTGCCCAGTCTCTTTGCACTCCATTGCCATCCCCATGCGCACACAAGTCCATCCGCTGTGGTCACTGCCGGGCAGTGAAATGTGTCCCAAATGGATGCGAATGCAGCATCTGAAGCCAGCAACAGCCAATGCCATTTTTCGAATAGTGCTCTGCTAGTTAACGCAACAATGCTACCCAAAACCTGGATGCCTCGGTCGACCGTTGAGAGCGGAATGCAGTTGCCTGGCAAACCCTCAATGGGTAGAACGTCAGCAAAGAGACTTGGAATAAGAACTTAATGCGGATGACTGATCTTGCACTGAGCCTCGGTTCTGATGAGGCTCGGTGCAAGCTTGGGCCCGAGATGATAACGATCCCTCTTCCCTGAGCGAAGCAATGGTTGCCGCGCGAGCGCAGTATATTTTGGAACCTAACTTGGAGCCTCAGGTTAGCATTGCCGCGTTGACAATAGCAGTTTGCATTTGGAAAACAGCTGTTGCTAGGTTGAGACTACCTATATAGGAAACATTTCCACGGCCCCCGTTCTGGCTGAGCTCGACATCCCTTTCCCGCATGATCTGCAAGAAAGGATATGCTCGGTCTTAAAGTGGTGCGGAGTTTAGGAGAAAAAAATATCAAAATGTTCGATTCACGATAGCTTCTTTTCCTCGCAAACTCCTTTTTTCTACAATCATCTCTGCCCACTTTCTTGTTGCTATTTCTAGCTCTCCCAAGCTGCTGTATTGCCGAGATGTGCAGGGTCCATTTATTCCGACTCAATGCTGGTGCCATACTTGTGCCCTTGTTACAAGGGTCGCTTTATCTGCCGTTGGGCCCACGGCAGTGGCGGCCTCAGCTGTGAATCCGCTCGAGTGAACTGAGAGGCTGCTGTGCAGCTATTTTGATCCTAGTTGAAACCAATAAGAAACCACGCTCTGATGTCGCGCTGTCTTTCTAAACGGGGAGGTAAATTGTATTGGAATATATTTTGGTTTGGGACAGGGCCTGTGCCGAGGAAGCTCATGGTGCCGCATAACGGATGCACTTTTGATCGTCGATGAACGTAAGAAATGAGATACTATACGCCTTTTTTTTTTTGAGTATGGGAAAGAATAGAAAATGCCTAAAACAGACGGGAGCAAGAGTCGACATCGCCAATGACCACACTTGCAGTAAGCCGGGCTTCTGGGAAGGGGATTGGATCTTTCTGAAAGAGATTCCGATCCCCACACATTCCCGCAATATTGGCCGCCCCCAAGGCGTCGGAATGCCCGCTGCATCCCGTAGCCGCAAATGCGTCGGCAAGAGTGGCTGTCCTCGAGGATCCCGACAACGCCTCCGTCCAAGGCTCGGTGTGCAAGCCCCGCTGAGCCGGTCCCTCGGGGTGCAGATGACGAGGAGTTCCTGCTGCTGGGCTTCAACGGGTCGCTGAGCCGGGTGTTGCTGTCGGAGCCCCAGCAGAGCCAGTGGGAGCGGCTGGCCAGGCATCCCAGGCAGGCCCAAGACCAGTGGGCTGCCGTGCTGCTCGACTACGACTACCGCTCGCAGTGCATCTTCCTCTACCACCAGGGCATCATCTTTGTGAGCGGGCCTTTTCACCTCTCACCTTTCTTGTACACCTCTGCCCCTTTCCCAGGCTAGGGGGCAAAAGCACTGGTAACATGCTGCCTACGACAAGTGCTTTGCTGGTGTTTACGACAGATTTTAGCGCAGCATTTTAAGGCTCGCTGCTAAGTCTCGAGCAGCGGGAAAGGTTGTAACAGAAAACAGGATAACACGGCCAGACTCTTTTGTGAAAGTCACTTTGTCTGGCAACAGAAAAGATAAAACAAACTGGAGACAAGGGACTATGTCCCCAGTTTGTTTTATTCTTTCTGTTGCCAGTCAACGTTACCAACACATTCTTCAGTTAATGCGAGGTCACTTTGTCCCACTGCGGGAATCGAACGACTTGCTCGGTCGGCAATCTGATGCCTCATCCCTGCGCTACAGGAGTGTTTTAGCTGCTGTATATTGCGGGTCTGCCCGTAGTACATTATTCGCACCATTGTCGCAAGACTTGACGTGATGTCATCTTTTATTTTTTATTCATCATTGTCCTGCAGCGCCATCAGGCATTATCGCAGGGGGCGAATAAACTTGAAAAAACATTTCTGAATTCGCGGCACACACAATCGCACTGGGCAAGGCATTCCACTCCTTAATTGTTTTAACAAAAAAATAATTTTTGCCCAATTGCATCCTGGTGCGGTATTCTCTAATCTTATGAATGTGGTCTTTTCTTTTTGAGATATAATTTGGTGGTAATAAGTAAAATGAGCTATTAATGCCAGTTTTATTGTTATAGATGTTGTATAAAAACTTCAAGCACTAATTTCTTCGTCTTAATGCCAATGTAGACCATCCCAGTTCTTTTATCATGTCGGTTACACTCTCAAAATGGCCGTACCGCACTAAAAACGAAACGAGCGGCACAACTCTGAATTCTTTCTAAAGCAACAATGTGGTTTTGCTGAGAAGGATCCCAAACGGTGCAGGCGTACTCTAACACTGGGCGTACATAAGACAGATAGGCGAGCTCTTTGATAGCTTTAGTTGATTTCCTTAAATTTCGTTTTAAAAATCCAAGCGCTCTGCCGGCCCTCATAACAACGTCGTTAATGTGTGCGTTCCAGGTGCAGTCAGCTGACAGAGTGACGCTCAAGATATTTAACTGTTTGCTTTTTTGTTACGGTTTCATTATTCATTTGGTAACATGTTTCGTTTTGCGGGTAAAACTAACATGGGCACATTTTTTAACGTTTAACCGTTTTCCCTGAACCGGAACGAAAACCGGAACAAAAAACATTTCGGTTCGGCACCCTGCGAATAACACTTGCTATTCGATTCAATTCGCTTCGCACTTTCGCTGTTCGAAGTGCTCAAGTACTTCAAATACTTTGAAAACTACGAATTACGCGGAACTCGCTGAATAGTGGCAAATCGCGGTCGACTTTCCTGTTTTGTTTTTGGACTGCACAGTATGGTTTTGAGCTTGGCAAAACCCAAAAAGTTTTGTACATCGGAGCTGTTAAGGGCTAGTTTCCCCAGTTTTGTGTCAGTCACCAAATAAATGTCAACACAAACCTCTGGACATCTACCGCCATCTATGAGCGACAGCGGCAACCAGCTTGCCGGTTGTCTGGTTGCCGCCAATGCTCGTAGATAACGGCATCCTTCCAGCCTTTCCACCCTGGTTTTCACCAGAGGGGAAAGGCTGAATTTCTCTAGGCATCGTCCTCAAAGTCGTCCTAGATGTCGCTCCTTGAGGTCGTCCGAGAGGTTGTCGTCGCAGGGTCGTCCTAGAAGTCATCCTGGAGGTCGTCCTCGAGGTCATCCTCGAGCTTGTCCTAGAAGTTCGTCCTTGAGGTCGTCTCTAGACGTGTGTCCTCAAGATCGTCCCTAGAAGTCGTGCCTCTGAGGTCGTCCTAAACATGTCCTTAAGGCTCGCTCCTCGACTGTCTAATCCCTGAGGTCGTCCCTAGGGACGTCATCCCTAGAGTCGTCGTCCCTGAGGTCGTCCTAGGCATCGTCCTCTCAGGCGTTGTCCCCGAGGTCGTCCTAGAAGTCATCCTTGAGTGTCGTCCTAGACATTGTCCTCTAGGCGTTGTCCTTGAGGGCGTCCAAGAAGTCGTCCTTGAGTTCGTCCCACCATAGTACAGCTTCGCTGGTCTTCCTCTTCACCAGAGTGGAAAGGCTGGAAGTTGTTTTTTTTTGTATGAAGCACTGAAAAGTTATTTGCACACAGTAGCGCGATCTGTCCTTTGCTTGCCATGATGTCTGGCCTGCGGAGTTGGCGAGGTGGTTGTGGCACAAACGCTGCGATAGATTTGATGAAGGACTTCGATTTGCAATGGCACATGCATTGTCGTGAGCACAAACGCGACGGACCACACTCACTACAGTCCATCCTACAGTCACTACAGTAGCCAAGGTGCTGTAGATTCGGATATGGATTTACGGCTGACCTCAGTTGTCGTCGATATCGGGCTCGTGTTATTTTCCCGGTTCATCAGTTTGCTAGTATTCTTTTTGTTATTTATTTCTACCTGTTTTTACTGTTAAAAGTGAGATTTGCTCGTTCCGACAGAACTATTGCACATAGAAAGAGATGGCGCAAAGTCAGTGCGGCTGCGTGGCGTAATCGCACAATCTCTGACTGTGCTGTGGCCTGCCGACCCGCCTCCGCTTGTGTACTTCCGCTTACGTTCACGTGGTTGCGTTCACCCGCGTAAAAACAGATTGCAGAAAGTCGGTACAGCTGCGCGACGCAATCTTCGACTTTGTGTTGTGGCTTGCGCCGACCCGCCACCGCTTGTGTACTTTCATTCACGTTCTGTAACTTGACTCCTTGATTGGTGTTTCACTGACTGATCTTTTATTTCATCTGTTTTTATCAATCACATGCGTGACATTTTTCTTATTGCAGTAAAAATTTTCATAAATGTTTATTAAGAAAAAAAAAAAATTCGAGTTTTATTTTGAATGATCAATCTTGTTTAATTCACATAAAATAAAAACTATTTGTTTTCAAAAATGTTCTTTTCGAAACTATTCATATTCGAAAATATTCGATTTGATTCGTAACCTTTATTATTTGATTCGATTTGCTTCGAAAGATTTTGATATTCGCACACCTCTGCTTTATAAGGTTTTTGCAGTATCTGATGCCCACTGCACGTGCTTTTTAGAAAAATATGAAGAAATAGCCAAGAACAAAATGTCGCCGTAGCACTGTCAATGCCAAGAGCTCATGTCAGGAGACACACTTACAAGCGCTCTGGAACAAAAAAGAAATGAAAGCGTTCGGAACAAAATGGTCAGATGTCTACAGCCGAACCCGGATATATCGAACTCCAAAGGGGTCGTAAAATAGTTTGATATGTCAATAATTTGATATAAAAAAATACCTTAACTTTAAGCTCCATCTGAAATTTCCTGGCGTCTCTGTTAATACCGAAGGTCGCGACAAACAAGAGCTTTCCAAATAGAACATGCTAGAGCCGCTAAATACAGTAGAGCGTGAGTTGTCGGAGACCGCAAACACCGCTGTGCTTACACGCGCACCTGGCCGGGACCTCCACACAGCATAAAAGACAAAACACGAAAAGAATTTAAAAAAATGAAAGAAAAACGGAAAAGCAAGGTGCATAAACAAATCATTAAAAAAAGTTAAGCAAGCAAGAAAAAAGAGAGCTCACTAAATTCAGGCAGCTCAAAGAGAAAGGCAATAAAAGAAAAAAGAAGGAAAAAACGCGGGCAAAGCAATAACGGCAAAAGAAAAAGGTAAACAAAGATAAGGCGATCAAAGTATTTTTGCTCATTTTATTTTGGGGTTATGGAGTCGCAGAGCGTCGGCAGTGTTCGGGGAAAGGGCGCAGGCTACCATTCCGACAGCGGGCACTCCTTGCTCTCTCTACATGCGCAGGTGC
Organism: Ixodes ricinus; assembly: GCA_037355805.1. Lineage (NCBI taxonomy): Eukaryota > Metazoa > Arthropoda > Arachnida > Ixodida > Ixodidae > Ixodes > Ixodes ricinus. Next base: position 162,354 of record JAZHYW010011208.1, on the reverse strand, counting down.
CCTTCCTGTTGCTTTTGCCATCCTTCACTTTTTTTTTTTTACGGTTCATTGTGTCTTTTTTCTACAACTGCTCTTTCGCTGCCCATCTTACCACATGTATGCTGGCTTGGCGGTTTTCCAGCCATGCAACGCAAGCGATGTGTTCCCCACCGGCGCAATCGGATCGTGAAACGGGTGGCCGGGCTTCGTTTCCTATATCGAGTGTCCCCGCTATGGGAGTTGGATACAACAAGACAACGCTCCTATACTATTACATGTAATTTTCAAGAGGATGTTTGGACTGGGCTGTTTGATATAGACAATAATTCGAAATACCCGAGTGCAATATAACCGGGCTCGACTGTATTTTGTTCCGAACGCCTCAGTTCATGGTCCCCACGGTACATGAACGTGACGCTAATGCCCGACTTCACTGTGACGTGTTGCCGCTATTGCTGTGACTGTATCGTGGGTTAGTGTAGAACTGCTCAATTTTGTTTTATTTCCAACGAAGACATTGCCATCGCATATTGCATAAAAAGGAATATGACAAGCACTCGAACAACTTGAACTTGTTGCGGCAAAAGGAATGAGCCTTTGGTCTGCCTTCTTCCCACACTTTTGGAGACCGCAGATGTGGGCGCTCTAAATTGTCCGTGCCGGGACCAGCGTGCGTGTGCTCGAACGTCCCGGGTGCCCCCGCGTCTCTCTCGCAGAAGTGGTGCCCGGGGCAAGAGCAGCTGCTGGAGCCCCTGGATGCGTTGCACTGGCAGCGGGTGAGCGACCTGGCCCTGGACTGGCTGTCGGGGGTGCTGTATGTGGCGGACGCGGGGGCTTCCCGGGTGGAGGCGCTGGCCGTGGAGGCCGGGGCCGCCACCGCAGGGTGCTGCTTGCACACGACGCCCTGGCCGCCCCAGAGCCTGGCCGTGCACCCCACCGCAGGGGTGAGCCTTGTCCTCTGCACCCTTGCCCTGCTTGGCGGGAAAATGCCCGGGCTCTTGTCGCAATTTGTCTCGGGTACGTGCGGGAACCGATCTGTCCGGCTCGTTTCACGCCGAGTCTCTTGATTTGTAGCACCCCGTCGACTGTCACTCGTTTGCAAAGTGCCCAAACTTGCAAGTTTGTTACCACTCCTGCTTGATAGTGGAAACGATGGCCAGTGTTATTAGATCCACTTTGGTTGTGGAACTCCCGCAGAGGGGGCTTGCCCCCCCATCTAGCCCACCGCCTGTCGTTTGAAGTGCCATCTGTAGGCTGCACTTAAAAACTATAGGGTTGTGGGAATATTCAAATTTTCGTATAGTAGTTTAGAATAATACGCTATTTGATTTTGGCTCGGAGGTGAGCTGCAATATTCATACTCTTCGCATTGTTGATCGCTGTGGGTTAGCCCCATTGAGTGCGCTCCTTGCTGAGCACTGGCGCACAGCGGAAAGCAGCAGTCATGAAGCTCGCTTCCACGGATGTTGCTTTTTACCCACAGTGCACCGGTGCTCGGTAACAGTTCCACAACTGAGTTGAAAAGCACACTTTCAAAACTGGTTGGTGTACAGTAGAACCTCGTTGATGCGTTCTTCAGGGAACTGCAGAAAAAGTCACAGCATATCCACGTGGTGAATGATGATGAGTGGGCGAAGCTCCGGAGTGAATCGTCGGTAAACCAGCGATTCTTCCGTTAATTCGCCCACTCATCGCCATGTAAAGACGTGAGAAACACTGTGTGTGTGTGTATACAAATCAAGTTTTATCCGAGCAGACTGACGACGCGATTCGGCTTCCCGCTCTCGCACGGCCGGATCTTGGCGGCGTCGACGCGCAGCCTGACGACATGCTTCGGCCTCTCGCTCTCGCACGGCTGGATTCTGTCTGCGAGCGCGCGCTGCCGCCGCCTTGCGCGCTCTCCGCTCCGCAGCCTTGTCTACTGCCTCCATCCAGCTAAACTACGAGCAGCGCCAAGAGCGAGTGCCTTTTATAACATGAGCTCTCGTGCATGGAACGCGCGCGCACCCGTAGCTATGACAGCGCTGCAAAGCGCGTCCTATGGTAAAGATATAAACAAATGTTTAGAGTGCGGTGAATGACTGCCTTCATAGCTCTGTGGTTAGCGCGTCTGCCGCTGATCAAAGGGTCAACGGTTCGAATCCCAGCCGGCGCCGGTCTTTTTATTTATTTATCGACTTTGCATCTCTTGAGCCATTCATAAACTAAACCTCGAAGTGGCTACATACCCACAACTAGGAGGGACAGACCCACGCCTTAAGGAGCTTCGCCCCTAAAAAGTGTATCATCCGGGAAAACTTGTAATAACCAATAACGCACTTAGGGGGGCTCTACATGAGATAGAAAGGAGCTCTTATACAATGGTTTACTTTATGTGCAATTACAGAACTGTTGAGACTCAGACACTCTAGCTTTGCGTGTTTTGCCCTCAGAGCCTGTTTTAACCCCTTAAGAGATATCGCCCCCTATTTTGATCTGATCTGCTACTTTTCTTTAAAAACACTGAAAGATAGCCTACACCTAGCACACAACACTCCTCTCTGCAACACCTCACCTGCACATCTCCCAACTGATTTCCAAGACCCGTTCTGGCGCTTACCGCCGTCCACCGAACCTCCACACCTTTCTTGGGAAAAGTAGCCTGAAGGCAAAACAACACAGACCCGGTTGGCATCATACCTGGCACCACACCCTGAAATGCTCCCAAATGCCTGGCTTGCAAGCACCTTGGCTGCCCACAACAGCTTAAACTCAAATTTTCCGACAACCAGACCTGCAAGTTGGCCAATGTCCGAGCTGCCTGACATTTTGTACATCGGAGAGACAGACCGACACGCTGCACAAACAGGCAGGGCGTGCCTCCTAGCGCCGTATGGTCGGCACTTGCGGTGCGCGTGTGCATGTCGTTCGGGACTTTGACGGCGTAACCGCGGATGGTCGCTCCCCAGCAGGTTTGCCGGTCCTCCTCTGGCGTAGTCGATTTTGTGGAATACCGTTTCCATTGGGGTCTCCCCGCACAGGTTCGAATCCTGTTGACTGTGCAAACATATTTTTTCATCATTTTTATCATAATTTTTTTCATCTTTTTTTTTTTTGCCCTGCATGAGCACGTGAGCTCACACGAGCAGGGAACCATCGAGCACCGGACGTCAGACATATGCCGGACGTACGTGACATGGCTAGCCCCTAAGGAGCTTCGCCCCTAAAAAAATGGCGTTGCGCAGCGAATATAAACAAAACCCCGCATATAAATCTCATCTTTGTATAAAATGCACCGAGAAAAATGTAAAGAAAAAAAAACGCGACTTGTACACGGGAAAATACGGTACAGGTTTGTGGGAATGCCCCCGTCCAATAGCGTGTTTTGGTCCTCGTTGGGGCGTGTACCTCCAAGCCGGAGGTCTCCCTCTGCCTCTGGTGGTGTACGCCTCCGGAATCTTCCCTACCGCTTCCCGGGGACCGCTTGGGACGCCGATGGGGTGTCGTTCTCCGGCAGGTACCTGTTTGTGGCGGACTGGGGCGAGGCGCCGCGGGTGTTGCGCACCTTCCTGGACGGGAGCCACCCTCTGGTGCTGGCCTCGGGGCCGGACGTGGTGCGCCCCAGGGGCCTGTGCCTGGACGGGGGCCGCCTCTTCTGGGTGGACGGCGGGGCCCGCAGCGTGGTGTCGGCCGCCCTGGACGGGACAGACCGCCGCACCGTGCTGCGAGGGGAGGCCGTGCTGCCCAACCCAGTCCTTGTGGCCGTCTACAAGGTGCCTCCCTCAATGCCCTCTGCCAGTTTGGCACGCAAATCCCCCAATTTTGGTCTTTTCTCCTCCGTCCCCCCTGCGCCGGTGTCTCTGACACACTTCCCGACGGCTCCGTTGGGGTTTCCACCATGTGAAGCGCTGTAGAACGGTGACTACGCATCTGTCTTTTTGCCGTCTGCCGACGAGCAGCGAAGGGTACCCCTCGAGCTGATTTCGCCTTAATCGGGGAAAAGTCGAAAGAAATCCCAATTCGACCGGTTCTTAATAAAAAAGAACCCAGGCTTTGCTGGAAGAAATGTTTACTTTGGCTTTGAGTTAAGTAACTCTTTCTGCACCACGTCCGTAGGCCATCGATCACCCGTGATCCATGGTTTCTGCGCGACGCCAGTTGATTTTGGCATGCAGAAACATGTTGCGCTATCTCGTTGATGGCCGAAGAACTGCAGCTTTGGTTTGGTTTTGCGCTTTGGCCCAAGCTGGCGAGCAATCGGAAATCAATCTCTCGGCTGACGTGGACCTCCTCAAACGGGGCGTCCTCCTGGCATTGGGGACGGCTATGAAGACTGGCCTCAGTTGCACATTTTCACTGCTTTTGCTGCTTGTTTTTCTTGGATGGCAGCAGCAGTTGGGACCGACGACGATGCCGGATCGTTTGGTTTGAGCTCCTACAGGGTAGTTTCCGAGGTGCGGAATATCAAACGGGGCCGGATTGAAAGCTTGTTTTAACTTTCTAGGCTGTCCCGAGCCAGGGCACACATTTTATACTGCGTGCTGCGAGCCATAAAAACAGCAACAGACGAGAAGATAGAGGACCAGGCGGATTTTTTCGGTCGCGCTTTAGTCACCTAGATGTGTTTGAAGATTTGTGCTTGCCCTTTGTCCCCTTGTGGCCCTTCTCCAGGGATTGTTTCCGTCATCCTTGTCCAGCTCACTTGCCCCTTTGCATTGAATTGCATTATAATTGAAGAAAAATAGTCCAGGAGGACATACAACAGCTTCTCTGGATCTCATGATGCTGGGCGAGTAGAGCGGGCAAGCAGAGCAGGGGATGGGAGACGCGCATCCTCCTTTTGTCTGCCAGGACTGGATGTACGTGGCGGATGCTCACCGGAAGCAGCTGCTGATGGGGAGCAAGCAGGACGGCTCGGGCCTGGAGGTTCTGGGCAGGGACTTGGCGGACATCTCTGCGCTCAAGGTGTACGGCCCCTCCAGCCAGCAGGGTGAGGCTCCCAGGCATTGCCTTCCTAGATCCAAAGTCTCATGCAGTCGTATCCCGCCAGAGCAGATGCCGCTTCGACCCGATTTCCACAAACGACCAGAGTATTTTCGGTCCCCCGTCGGTGACTCTGTAAGAAGTATAAGTTCACGAAACGCCGCTTCGGCCGAGTATTTACGAAGGAAAAGAATCGCACCTTTGTCCAACTACTGTGGCAGAGGCAGCGGTAATGCGGGATGTAGCGCAGCACCGAGCTAGATGCGGTCGCAGTGCCGCTTTTCTGGGGCAACTCCCACGCCCTAACTCCGGGAACGAGAAGTCGGAACAGGAACAATAAAGGCGCCCTCTTACGTGGAATGGCCCTATCCACAAAGCGCACCAAAATGAAAAAAAAAAATAAACGAAAAAAAGAATTGCTTGTTCGGTGGGGTCACGGAAATCCCAGAGCCGGCTCATTTGAGTACGTAGCTGGGAGCAGACCGCGTCGCTGCCATCTGTACAGTACAGTACAGTAGAGCATATCGTAAAAACCCGCATATAATGCGAGGCCTTTTGTAAAATTTTGCCATATAAAATTTGCGGCTTGTATTATATGCGGGTCCACACAATTTTCAGCTTCGATGACGCATGATCTAACGCAGTTTCACGTAGTTTCGGTTTCGAAGCAATATGGCATTCGAAACAGCTATCATCATCATTAAAATCACAATGTCCGAGGCACCACCATCCGTCCACAGTCAGGCTAAGCATTGGCGTCGGCGCAAAAACAAAGCTCGGATGCTTTCAAAAAAAGTCATTTTAGTTGCGGAAGACATCCCCAACAGTGCTGCCGGACGACTTTTCGCCGTAAATGAAGTCAGCATCCGCTGGTCGATACTATGTGGTCGGCTTATTATCTTGTGCGACGATTTGGCGCCGTTTGCGACAGAAACAGATGGTTTGCAATAGTGAATGCTACCAGAGGCAACAGCAATGGTGCCGTGGTGTTGAAAAGAAATTTGTTTTCTTAAAAAAAACGCAAACTTTGTAGGTCAGGCGATGAGCGAAAAAAAGAAGGCGGACGTTGCGTACGATTTTGGCGCATCTTTGTCGACGTTGGCGCCGACACGGATGCAATTGTTTATGAAGAGAATCGCGAAAAGAAAAAGAAGCAAGGAGGCTGGCTGATTTCTGAAATTAAAGCTGGTTTGTAGCGGCACCATTTCTGTTCGCCCATTTCGTGGCAAGCAAAGCTTTTACGACAACAAACCTTTCGCGTGTCCCATCAATTTCGTTGTACAGTAAACTTTCGTTAATTCGACCTCGACAGGACCTTGAAATCTGGTCGAATTATCTGAATGATCGAATTAAAAAAAGGACAGAAAAACGGTTAAAATTAAACTTCCTTTTATTGTCCAAAGTACTCATGGATGTTCTGCTGCAGTCTGCGCTTAAAACGCGTGTCCAAAAGCAGGCTTCCGGAGAGCAGCGTAACTAAACGTCACATCCCTAAAAAAATCGCACAATACAAAAAAAAAAAAAAGAAACGAAAAGTAAGTTTTACAGAGCTGACTTTGGCTCCGTGCCAAAGTCAACTCGGCAACAAAAAAAAAAAAAAAAGAAAAAGAGAATTTGCGTTTTGACGCGCAGATGGACTGCACAGATGCTACAGAGCACGCGCTTTGAGAGCGCTCGCTGAGAAAGCTTCGAGCCAACTTTGGCACCAAACAACCAAACACGTTCCGCGACAAAAGAAATAAAAAAAAGGAAAAGAGCAAAACGAGCGTGTTGGTAACAGTAATTAAACATGAGGAAGATACACAGAAAGGGGGACGGACAACGAAGACTTACACAACGATTTACACTTTCCAAAGATTGAGCGCACACGATTCTACAGAAAAAATGCTTCAATTCGAGCGTGCGCGTTGCCTTGTGTGCTGGCTTGTGCGCGCCCACCACGTGCTATGTTCTCCGGCGCTACTCCCCACCAGATTGGTTGCGCTGGCTCGTGTCATTCGCTCCGGTCCCATCTCAACAGCGTAGAGGAGCAGGCGCATATTTGCACACGTTGGGCTTTGCAGCAAAGGGGCCGTGTTTCGCTGTATGTTTGTGGTTTTTCTGCCGTAGAGCTGTGCAATGTGAGCCCACGCGCATTCGCTCGGGACCAATTATCCGATGCAGAGTCTTCCCGAGTTCGAACTATCAAACTTTTCCTCCCATAGAAATGTATGGGTGCTCGCCGGGACTTTTGAACACGATCGAATTAAACGAAAAGTCGAATTAACCGAGGTCGAACTAACGAAAGTTTACTGTAGTGGGATTCAACCGTGCCTCAAACAGCCCGTATCCACGTACATGTGAATACCCAAAGTAACCGGGATTTAAATTTCGTACGCGAGTCGCGCGATTGGATCGGCACTTATCGAGTGCCACAAACGACCATCTCCGAACCCTTGGAAATAACGAGACGCGCAGCGGCGTGGTTGGCAGCTGGCGCACTTGGCGAGTCTGGTTGCACCCTGGTGCGCAATGGCAGTCCCGGCCACCGAGTCCCCGCGCTGGTGCAGGCTCCAACGGGTGCAGTGGCAGCCCCAACTGCAGCCACTTCTGCTTTCGCGGTGCCCGGAGGCGGCCACACCTGCCTCTGCCCGGCGGGCTTCCAGGTGCAGAAAGGTGGGAGTGGGCGGCGCTGCCTCTGCGACCGGGGAGAGATGCTCCTGGCAGACGGCACCTGCGGACCCGGTATGCCCCCACGCTGGATGGAGTTTTCCCATTCCTCCTTACTCTCCCTTTAAAATAGACCTAGTTTGCTCTTGGGTGTGTGGATGCCGGTTGCTCGAAGGCAAGCGGCAAACCATACCTTCTGGATGAGAAGGTAAACGAGACGTGGGCTCCAAATTGCCGCTTCATATTCCGAGTTTGGTTCGACATTCATTTTCTGTTTTTGTAGATAGTTTAGTCACGGTTCTTTCTGATCAAATCGCTCGTCGTATTTACCGCGAGAAATTTGAATTGTATAGTTTAAAGCCAAGAGGGACGCATGTTTTTATCTTTTCTCGTTCTATGCTTCAGCTCGGTTTCACCGGGAGGGGGTCCAGATTGCACCATTTTAATAAATATCCACTTGCATGCAGGCCGCTGCACCAGAAGGAAAGTATTCCACCCAGCTGCATCCAACCGTTTCTTGGTGGACAGACTGGGAAGAGTTTTCTTCCGGCAGTTGTAGAACCCAGTGGGGTTTAGCATCACAATCCCATGCAATCCAGGTTTCCAGCTCCAGAGCATTTTTTGCACAATTTTTACCTCTAGCCCTAACACGGTGTAGTTTAGTCAGTTTGTGGCATTTCGTAACATTCTACTAAAGATGAAGTGCGTGTTATTATTTTTTTTTGCGCGCTCATGTTAAGAGGCATAATTTTTTTTGTGATGAAAATGTGCTCGCACACAGTTCCCAGTTCGTCAGCGTGCTCAGTCGAAAAGCTTTGTTACGAGTTGCCTTCTTTTTTTTTCGTGTCAAATGTTGCGAGTCCCGATCTTCCTACTCGATTAAAACGACGGTGCATTGAGGAACTTAGAATATTTTTATTCATTAAGCTTTTGTACCGATTGCTGATAAGCAAATATTTTAGCAGCAGCTTCGGTGATGATGCCACTTTTGTCGGTGGCTCTTTTAATTTCTTGCTCAGGTAGTATTGTTCGAGTGAAACTTCTATACCCTTAATCACAATCTTTGGCCACCTCTGCGTAAAATCTTAGCTGATACATTCAGAAACCGATCATGCAGTCCCTTCAAACAGCCATCGATCCCTTTGACTCATCCTGTAGTTTGTTTTTGGGCTTTGAAATTGTGCAAAAGTTAGGCCTACGAACAGTCGCTTTCCGTGCTGAGTGGCCGAGTGCCACGCAGAAACTGCCGGAATTGTGATTTTGCGTTTTCTTTGGCAGACTGCCGAAGGCGCCCTAAGAAAAGTTCGCAATTTGCAGAGCATAGTTAATACTCGCGTCCTTGTTCTCGGAATGCCGCACTACTCCTTTGGCTAAATAATGTGCGATGCATGTAGTAGAGGCAAGCAGAAATGAACTTCTGCCGGTGAGTACCGAAGGAAAACAAAAGCGGTGTTGTTGTGTTAATTCAAAGTGTGCTTGCCCCATGAGTTGTGGAGAGAAGTAACCCGGGCCGCAGTGTGCTGACCTGCCCCGCTTGTGGTGCAGCTCGCTCGACCTGCTCGTCCCGCCAGTTCCAGTGCCTCAAGGGCCAGTGCATCCCGCTCACGTGGAAGTGCGACGGCGAAAGGACTGCGTGGACGGCAGCGACGAGTCCCTGTGCGGTGCGTTGCTTCCTTTGGCGTTGCCTGCGTGCTCTGCCTGCCCCCTTTGGCCACCTTTGACAGTGGCTGCATCTGTGTATGGCTCCACCATTTAGGCTGGGGATGCTTGGAAAACCTTTTTACAGTGGAGCTATTAAGGGCTAGGTTCTCCAGGATCGTGTCCGGTACCAAAATCTTGTCAACACAAACCTCCACAAACCTCTGGACAGCTACCGCCATCTATAAGCGACGGCGGCAAGCACACAACCAGTCTGGTTTCCGCCATCGCTCGTAGATGGCAACAACCTTACTAGCTATCATAGAAGAATGAATAGTTGGGCGCGTTGGTGGGAATTCATCGTAGGAAACTGTGCGAAAAACGGACGAGGACGAAGATTAAACAGACGTGACGAGCGCAGGGCTCGTCACGTGTGTTTCTTCGTCCTCGTCTGTTTTGCGCACTGCTTCCTACGCTCTTATCAGTTTCGGTTTTAGACTTAGGATGGGCCGTGCGCTTGCCCTTTCGGGGAAAGAAGGCTGGGTGCGGAAAGAGCGGCGACGTACGCAGCAGCGCGAATGGGTCCGCAACCGACATGAAGCCGCTGTCGCCTCGACTCCCACTGCATCCATCGCTCAGACTCCCTTGCTAAAGAAGAGCACATCACTCGCCTGGAAAGCCGCCGCCGAGAACAGAACCAGCGATATAAACGGTGCCGGCAGGCCACGGAAGCCAAGTGCAAGCGCAAGGCCCGGCGACGACAGCACTCCACGCCGGCTGAACAGTTCCCGGGTGCAACGGCGAGGTTCCGGAGGGAGTTTGTGGAGAACCCGTTTGCGTGCGCCTTGTGCGACCGGCTCTGGTTCGCTGGAGACTTATCTACGATCGGCGGCGCGTCGGGCAAGAAAAAATGACCGCATCTTCACGTGGTGAATGATGTTGATTGGCGCGAAGCTCTGGTGGCGCTGATGATACTGATTTTATTGTTCATAGGTAGTGCTGATGGTGCTGATTTTTTAGATGCGGAGCATCTCTTGCTCGGGTCTGTGTCCTGCGGTGTCGGCGTCGTAGTCCGCACTCACACTACGCACGCGCAACTCTCCTCCTTCCCTCTCTCCAACAGCTGCGCGTTACTCTCTCCGCTCTCTCTCTCTCTCTACCAGCTGCGTGCACTTCGCGTGCGTTCGCTTCTACTCACACCGCGCGCGCATGCGCAACTCTCCTCCTCTAGTCTCCTCTCCTTCAAGTGTGAAGGAGAGGGTGGTTTTCCTTCTTCACGAGAGTGGAAAGGCTTAAAGTTTTCTTACTGCATAGTATACAAGATATAACAAAACAAAGTTGCACGCAGTACGTATGCAGACGATTGTGTCATATACGGAGAAGTAAAAAATGAGGATGATTGCTTCTTACTTACCTATATCAGACCTCAAAAAAGCGACAGTGGAGTGTGTTCGATGGAATAGGGTGTTAATATTAGTAAATGCGATTATGTTAGAGTTTACTAAGAAGCGTTGACAGTTCCTATCGAGGCGTGAGCTTAACGGCAGTGTCGCCTCGAGCCGGTTTCTGGCGTAAAATATCTGGGGGTTTATTTCAAAAATGAACTTCCTGGACAAAGCACATGGGCACCCCTCACAATCCAAAGTAAACCGGGTTTTAAATCTTATTGAACGTAATTTAAGATGGCTCCAACAAATATAGAGGAACTGTCATACCTAACGAACGCCCGACCGATTTTAAAGTATGCGTGAGCGGGACCCTTATTTTCGAAGCTTGTCGGGGAAAATTGGACTATGAGACAGAGCGGCGCTCGTTTTGTTCGCGAATAGTTATACCCTTGTCCAAGCAGCACCTGAAATGCCGTTTATGCCGAAAGGCGTTCAGATATTCAAATGACATTCAAGATGCGGCCTGCCAGATGTCAACTAAAAGGACATTTAGGTGATGTTTATTGCAGTTCCGAAGCCCCACGGCTGCACGGAGCATGTTTGCGTCAATCATGGCGGAAGGAAGCTTCTGGAGGCGACACGGCAGCTGTGGACAGGGACACGCCCCCAGCAATGACCAAAACCAAGGGGCACCGCTACTATTGGACGAAAAGGAGAGCTGGCTTGGTGCCAACTCCTTTTCGTCTAATAGCGTCTCTTGGTTTTAGTCATTGTTGGGGGCGTGTCCCTCTCCACAGTGTCGTGTTGCCTCCAGAAGCTTCCTTCCTCCATGGACATCAGAAACAATTTTAACACGGTGGAACACTGTTTTTGTGTTGTCTGCTGGGATAACAAATCATACGGTGTCCCAAGTAACCAGACTTGATCTAAAATGGACCGTAAAAATCAACGCCTGCACATAGTAATCTAAAGCTTTTCATCAAAGGTGTATTTCACAGGTCGGTTTTTTCTTGTAAAATTACAAGGCGTAGCTCCTTTCTGTAAAAAATGGGGCCAAGAAACTTGGCCCCAGTTAAGTGCGACTCAGACGACCAGGTCGAGTTGCGGGGCACGTTTGGCACAGATATTGATAGATGGCGGCCGGGAGCAGCGTCGGAAGGTGCAGCCGACCAGCTGGGGAAAGCAGACGACACGCAGACAAAATCCGCTTGACAGCAAAAGCCCCGTCTATTAGGCAGACACATTATTTTACTTTAAGTTTTGCTTTCTACCGTCCATTCATTTATTTTTTAACCAAAGGTACATTACAAGCAGATTACGTTCATTTTAATGGACCAAGGTGGTCGCAAGCAGTCTCTATAAGGACGTAGCGCCATGTATCAATACGAGCGCCAAGCGCACCCCGCTCAGTTAAGCTAGTCTCGAAGATATGGTAGTGTCGACTTCGTCCTACTTGTTTATTAATGTGAAAGCGTTAACTGTCCCATGGAGCGAGCCGACGTCATCAGCTTTCAAAACGCGCCAAACGGCACCTTAAATCCTTTCTTCAAGTGAAGCTAGCTCCCAGCTATGAAACCATGCGAAAAGGCTAGACAATCGGCACCTAGTTTCCCCGGTCCTAAATGAGCGGAAGTAAAGCTGATGGACTTCGGCTTCAGTCCCATTGGCTGGCACGCTTCCGCGGTGGCGCCTGCTGGCGTCGGCGCGTCCGCGAGAGTAGTGGCTCCACCGCTCCGCGCCAAGGTCCGGCGCACGCGCTCGACCGTTGACAAGAAAAGGATGCGGGGAAGAGTGGCGTGCATGCTGGCATTCACAGCTCATAAGAAGTGCTGAGGTGTACCTCTGGAGCTCTTTTTCTTTCTTCAATCTTTAGTAGTTTAGGAATAACAGATTTCGTCGCGTCACGCAGTGTTCCGTGCTCCCCGATCGACCAACGGTCAGTCGGAAAAGAACGGTATACAAAAGCAAGCGAGCATCATACCAACAAAAAAAGACGGGAAGCTTTTGGTGCCGTCTTGCTCGACTCCCACTTCTGCAGCTTGCAACAGTCGGTCTCACGGCCAGAAAACACCCACCGTGCTCATGTTTGGTTGGTAGTTGTCGGCGGCGATCATTCGTCTGCAACTGCATGAGACGGAGGAGATAAGGAGATGTCCCAACTAGCCAGGGTTTCTGGCAGTGTTTCTTATAAGAACACTGCTGTGGATAGGATGAGCCATCTTCATTTATTTACTTTCATTTGTGTACCCTTCCATCGCCCTCGGGGGCTTTACATAGGGGTAGCAAATATCGATAGATAGCAGAACTCACGAAGGAAACACACGAAAAAACGTTTAGGTTAGATTACTTGTTGCCAAGAGCAACAAGTGTGGCTTGGAATGTGCTGGGCTCTTTAATTGTTACGATGTTATCGGGGAGTCAATTCCATCGGTAGCAAACAGCTGCAAGAGGCGAAAATGTGTAGATGTTAGTCCTAGGAGTGGTGATGTGAAGTTTTCACGTGTTTGTGCGGGACAAGATGTGGCTGGAGGGTCTCTAATACTCGTCTGTTTTGGATGGCAAGAGAACTGACTCAGGGCAATCAACCGTGGCATCTTCCGAGGGTCTGCAAGAACTGGAAGCTTAAGAATTGCTCTTTTAGAGGGCCACTTTTTTACACCATGTTTGTTCTGCAAAAAAGTGCGCTGTCATCTAGACTTTCTATTTTCCGGTAATAATCTAATTGTGGACCAAATACAAGTTGACGAGTCATATATAAGGAACGGCAACGAACCTAGCACGGTTCCCTGAGGCACTTCCTATTTGACATTTTGTGTGGTGAATCTTTATTGATACAGTAAACTTTCGTTAATTCGACCTGACGGGACCTTGAAATTTGGTGGAATTATTTGAATGATCGAATTAAAAAAAGGACAGAAAAACGGTTAAAATTAAACTTCCTTTTATTGTCCAAAGTACTCACGGATGGTCTACTGCCATCTGCGTTTAAAACGCGTGTCCAAAAGCAGGCTTCGGAGAGCTGCGTCACATCCCCGAAAAATTGCGCACTACAAAAAAATAAAAACGAAAAAAGGAAGTTTTACGAGCTGACTTTGGCACTAAGCCAAACTCGACACGACTAAAAAAAAAAAAAAAAGGAAAAGAGAATTTGACGTTTTCTGACGCGCAGTGGACCAGCACAAAATGGCTTTCATAATGAGCAGGGCTCATTATGAGAGCCACGCGAAACTGCTTAACCTCGGCCAGTGTAGCTAACGCTACAATAACCAAGTCGATGGGCCCGTGCAATCGAGGGAGGTTCTATTTCAACACCAAGCATTTCTTTGTGGAAAGCAAGGATGTTCTCCTCGGACTGTTTCCGCGTTTCACTTCTGCTATCTGGGATATTTAAAAACAGCAGATTATAATGTTTGGACTGACTTTCAAGCAGTCGGCACCTTTGCGCCATCTGCTCAAGCGGGGAGCTGTTTCGCAAGGTAGTCGCATTTCCGGGTTGAGCGACGTCGTTGTCGACGTTGGCATCAGCTGTAACCGCGTGCGTTGCATTATGGGAATAATGCAACTGGACGTAAGCACGCGTTGCATTATGGGAAAATTCTCCCACTAAATTTAGAGGGGAAATTTCCCAGCTAAATTTAGGGAAAATTTTCCGCTAAATTTAGCGGAAAAAGTTTTGCCTAATTTCCCGCTAAATGTAGTAGGAAAATTTCCCTTTTAAATTTTGTGGAAGAATTTCTCGCTAAATTTAGCGAGAAATCTGACGAAAATTTTCTGCTAAATGGGAGCAGAGGAGGAGAGAAGAAAAGGAGGATTTGGAGGGATGGAGGGTCATACCCTCCCTCCATACTCTGCCCTCCTCCTCAAGAGTTCCGGCCTAATTTCACATTACAGAAATTTGTAGACGTCTTTTCTTTTTAAAGGTTTATAACAAAAAATGAAAGCTGCTTTACAACACCTGTAACGCCGAATTAGAGCGCAGCCCTTGAGGAGGAGGACGAGAGGCAAAGGTACTGAGGGAGGGTATACCCGTCCTCCCTCCTCCTCACCTCGTCATCGTGGCTACTGCCACGTGGGCACGGCCAGGGGGGGGTCATGTGCGCCACGGGGGTCACGTAACCTCACGACGCCGCCTGCCGGAACGGGCGCCTTCAAGAGCTGCGCTCTAAAAACACTTTGGATGCTCGGGCAAGTACTCATGTATGCTGGGTGGGCATGATACCGCAATCACGGATCGGCAGCATAAGGGTGAGGCCTGCGAATGGGCAGGAGGTGAGCGACACATCCTAGGTGTAGCAGAGATTGCCCATGGTGCGTCGGCGCTCATGGCCGGTTTTGTAGTTGCGCTCCGTGATGATATCATGCTGGTAGTGTCCCCAACCCGCGCAGGACATTCTGCTAATGCTGACGAGAAAAGACACGGTTCGACGTGGCGTCCGGACACTTAAGTCCCGCTCCTTGGTCGTCGAGACGGACCAAGGGCACGACGACGCAAGGACCACATAAGGAACTTCCTGGTGGGACCTTGGAGAGTCTGAGCAACCGTCCACACCAACAGCCACGTGGGCCATCTCCGACGGCCGTGGGCATCGGATGCACAAGCTGATATCCATCCGAGCCACGCGGTTCTACTTCCACTAGACATCAACCTCATTTAACCAGTTGTTCGCCGAACTTGGCTCGAAATGTTCGAAGAAGTGTAACCTCGTTGAACTTGAAACTTGACAGGTTTGCGACACCCCTAATTTTAAGAACCTCTTTCTCGCAGTCCTCGTCGATCGAGAGTCCGGCGTGATAAAACAATTTGTTTCCGTACTTGCGCTTGTGTACCCTACGACTGGCTCTCCTAGTATACTTGGGACAGAAGTGAACGGTCCCTGGGAGGGGAAGCAGACAAGAGCCCAGTGCGTGCTACGAGTGCTTCCTTTCTAATGGGCCCCGTGGCACCCCTTCTTACAGGCCAGTCGACGTGTCCTGCGAGCCAGTTTGCCTGTGCCAACGGCCACTGCATCCCGTCCCCCTGGAAGTGCGACACTGAGGACGACTGCGCGCGACAACTCGGACGAGTCCAACTGCAGTGAGGAAGCTCCTGCCCTTCCCTGCTTTTCTCACTCCCCGTGCCCTATTGGCCGACAAATTCAGTGGAGGGTTTTTTGCAGCTCGTCCTTGGAGTATCAACTTTGCCAGAAAATCTCTGGGAGGGCATGCGTAAATCGCCACGTCAGAATAATAATGCGATAGTGTTGAGGACCTCGTTTTGCCGAGAAGGCGAGCGTCGGTGGCGTCCTGACGGGAAAATTCTGATTGGTTGACAGGGTCCACGGCGTCGCAGCCACGTGACCTCGCTGCAGGACTTTCAACAACGCACGCATGAAACGTGACGTCACGCGTGGAATGGAAGTGTATAAAACTTGATGTGTAAGGCAAATTAAAGGTCGCCGAATGTCTCGGAATGATTTCACTGTATCAAGTAATTCATTTGCCTTAAAGCAAATATTTAAAGAACATTACGTGGGATTTGAACCCACGACCTTCGGTTACGAGCCGGACACGCTACTGGACGCAGAGACCTTGCACGTTTGGGAACAGAGTGGAGTTTCTATGTTCAGTTATCGCGCTCCACTCTTAAAGGCTAAATTTTAAGTGTTATCCAAGTTGTTTGTAGTGAAGGCAAAATCATCGCTGTTAAAAAACCTTCTTCCAGTTTAATTTAGAAATATCGAGTAATTCAGTGATAGGCAATGGAAGTGCTGCACCATGACGTCAATAAGTGACGTCAGGTGACCTCTACGCCTGTTCAATTTCCCACTAAATTCAGCGGGAACTGAATTGGTGCTGAGGTCACGTGACGTCAATTTTCCTGCTAAATCTTGTGGAGAAACTGAATTTGTCTGCTAAATGTAGCGCAGCAATTTAATTTCCCGCTAAATTTAGCGGGGAATTGAATCGGTGGTGAGGTCACGTGATGTTAATTTTTCCGCTAAATTTAGCGGGCCGGTTATGCCAACGGCGGCGCTGCAAAACCTGGAAACAGGCACCTAAGAGCTCGCTGTAAGAGGGAAGGTTCTTATAGAGGATCTTGCACAATATCGTGCATAGCCTAACATTGAAATGTTTCCCTTCAGTCTGAAAGTAAGCAGACTGATCAAATCAATTGGATCAGAATTAATTGGGGGGCTAGGTAGTTTAACATCTAGACCAGGGGTGGCCAGGATGACCCGGCCTAAGAGCCGCAAACAAAACCACGAAACTTCCAAAGCCGCGGGGGGGGTGTATGTTCTGAGCAATAAACGAAACTCTAACTACTTTTAATCTATCCGAGTCAAAAGCAGTCTGCAAGTGTACGTAAGGTAGCAGTAGCACAAGACTACCAAACCGCAACCTGTCTTTTCATTTAAAACGCATTCCGTTTCTTTTTTGGGAAAGTGCTCGTGTGACCGGGAGGGAGGCGGGGAGTGGGGGGGTGGGGGGAGGGAGGGAGCCGGGAGCCGCACTTACCACGCAAAGAGCCGCAGCTTGGCCACCCCTGATCTGGACGGTGGTTTTAAAAAGCGCAAAGGACTAAGAAGAGAAGGCGGGTGTTCGAGACGTTTCAGAAAGACTCGTGCCACTTGCTCTAATCTTCACCATTTTGCAGTGGCGTACGCTCCAAGCTTTACCATTTTTCACCAGAGCATGTGCTTTGAGCTTCACTGGAGTGCATATGCATTACCTGGATGGGCTGAAATTATGCATATTATAGTCGATGACGTACTAAGAATTCGATAGAAGCTCCATCTCCAGGTCGCCTTCCGTCGGGCTTTGACTGCGCGTGACCAAGTGTTATCAAAGACAAAAAGCTTGTGGCAAACCTCCACTGGACTCTTAGCCTGTAACCGACTCTGGTAATATCGGTCGAGCAATAGATAAAACGAAATCCAACAAAAACATTTGGAGCTGTATCGTAATAAATACGATAGCTTAGTTCCCACGTATCAGTCAACCCGACAGGTCGCCCAACTCTGACTTAACTTGGCTCCAAGGCTGCTGATGGTACAGAGTAGCGTGCAATGTTAGTTTCAAAGCACATGTCTAAGCTTTCACACTTTTTATGGCTGGTTGTTCCTGCAGTAGTCATATACATTAGGTGAATGTATTTTCATCCATCGTGACGTCCGGTGACAATGTGACGTCACGGAGGACCCAAAGATGAGTCCTCTATGACGAGTAACGCGCTAACATACAGGCTGTTTCCGGAAACGCGGCAAAATCACTCCTGCGAAAACTATGCATTGCGCAGAAATAATGGTTGACGCTGTGGTGGTCTGTATAAAGGGCCCATTAAAGAACGATTAGCGTCAGTCGCCGACTGATTTTTCGGACGCCGATAATTCGGACTTGTTCGATATTTTCGAACCTAAAGGAGGAACCGTGACCGACCCGATAGAAATGGGGCATATTCACGACCAATATTTCAGACAGCTTGAAGTCTGAAAGTTAAATTTTTTGGACAAAGTCGTCGCAGCTTATCAGCGGGAAACACCACCGAGAAGCGGCCATTTTGGATTCTATGTTGGCTGCACATGGATTCGGCTTGGTTTGGCCGACGGCAGTTGTGCGACA
The DNA here is from genome assembly GCA_037355805.1 of Ixodes ricinus. Classification (NCBI taxonomy): domain Eukaryota; kingdom Metazoa; phylum Arthropoda; class Arachnida; order Ixodida; family Ixodidae; genus Ixodes; species Ixodes ricinus. The sequence continues at coordinate 144,139 of JAZHYW010011208.1, read as the reverse complement.
GCACGGTGCATGTCCCAACGTGCACCGCGCAATTACGCTGACGCCGAGCCGCCGAGCCGCCGCTCAAGCCGGAAACGGGCTCCTAAGAGCTGCGCTCTAAAACCAAAGTTACAGCCACGTGTGCCTTTTTTTCTGGTTAAAAGCACGACCTAACATTGCGACATGTCCTTTTTTTTATATTTATCTATCTCAGAAAAGGGGCATTTTGCGATATTTGGTCTAAATTTTACGGAAGAAAAAGGGAACCCGGGATTTTATTTGACATAAATAAACAGACAGGTGTTAAATCTGAGTAAACAGGCTTAAACAATATAATCTGAAGTAAGAAAAAAAAACTTGTGGTTAGGTGGCGCAAGTGACCGTCCAACTGCCGCTATGCATCCATTCCTCCGTCTATCTATTCTGTTTTAGAGAGCCTAGATTTAAAAGAGGGAGCAGACAAAACTGAAACCACGGAGACGGCTCCTGCACAGATTGGTCGTAAGTGCGCATGTGTTGTGTTGTCGCGTGGAAAGAAGGCGAGCAAACGGAAGAGCGACGACACCTGTGCAATCGACGCTTTCGTCTTTTCATCACCTTCTCGCAGTTCGTAATTGAAACGCGGCTGTTGAACGGTTGAAAACCCTCTCAAATTTAGGCACACTATTTTTCCGTTCCGTTTCGTTCCGAATCGGAACTTGCGGCTTGCGGTTCCAAAAGAAAGACGACGACTACTCGGCTGGTTTCATCGGCGTGGTTAACGTGGTTTTCTTTTTGTGATATTGCAGTCGCCGATCTCTGTGAGTGTGGCATGTGTGTTCTACATCGGTGCCTCAATTTGAAACGAGGGGCTTTACTCGTGAAAAGAATTAGGCATGGCGTGGAATTCCCTGGAAGGCGGCGCAAACGGGATGTTTCGGTTGTGATTCAAGATTAGATTGTGTCACTATCATGAGTAAATCTGCGTGCTATAAAGTTTGTGGCGTTCGTTACTTTTCCTTTTTTTAACTTGTGCATTAGGTTTTTGTGGAATGGTAGGACCAATAGGTGTTTCTCGCATGGTCTGTCTAACATCACGGCGCTAACATCGGGAGGAAACACTGCTCTTCTGTCAGCTCCGCGCCGACCGCGTGTCTTTGGTTGAATATATTGAATATTCGAGTGACCGAATACAGTCTAAGCTCATTATAACAGACCTGGTTACAACAGACATTTGGATATAACATACCAATTTGTGAAGTTTGGTTGGTTTTCCTCTATGCACCATTGACTCAACTTCATATCTCCATACAACATACTCCTTTTACAACAGACCGAAATCTTGATCAAAATCAAAGGTCGGTTATAACGAGCTCAGACTGTACTAGCAATTCGATTCGCGAATCGAATTATTCGGGAACTTTCTATTCGATTCAAATTTTTATATTCGAGTATTTGCATAGCTTTTGCAGGAGCGATTTTGCCCACGTTTTTGGAAACACCCTGTATACATGTTGGCACCTGCTCAAACAGCACCAGTGGCTGCTCCGAAGCAACATTTTGCCCGCTGCAAGACCCGCTAGAGAACCTCCGTTACTGACAACAAAGCGCCAGACTCTCCCCAGCTCGCGCGTTATTGCATACGAGGTCCTTTCGCTCGATCCATTAGGAACTCGCCACCGGAGGTTCGCGGAGTAGGAAATGCATTTGTGCACAACCTTTGACTGGGCGTAAAGCGGCAGTCGGTGAGAGTGTGCGCCCTTGTCTGTGCCAGCCTTTGCCACCTGCGCACCCGAGGAGTTTGGCTGCCGCAACGGCCGCTGCATACGGCGCTCTCTGGCGTGCGACATGGAGGACGACTGCGGCGACGCTTCGGACGAGGTCAACTGCACCAGTGAGTCCTCTTCTTTGTGCAGCATTCCTCGGCTCTTGTGTGTCTGTGCATGGGACGTAACCCCAACAGTGACATCGCCTGTTCGCGTGACGTTGTGGATGACCGATAAGTGCTAGGCATTCCAAGTGCCTGTTAGTGCTGCTCTTGTTTTTTGCCGCTTGCCTCGCACTAGGCGTGTTCCGATCATCTATCCAGTTTCGGCGCCGACTCAATTTTGATGAGTCTCGACGCAGTTTTGGGACAAAAAGTTACTGCCTACACTGTGCGCGTCATGTTGGGCTTGTTCTAAGTTGTCTGTAAGAATCTACTTGCGCACAAAATGCCGCAGATAAAATGTTAGTAACCCGAAGCGAAAAAAGTACTTGCAGGGTGAGAACGAGACGTGCGGGACGAGGACGACACATTTTTTAAATTTTGACGCGAGGAGATACTTGTATAAACTGGAATATAGGTTGAACCGGAAGATAGGTCTACCCCTAATTTACAAGTTGCAAAAAGCGAAAAAAGCTTTTATGGCAAGAAAATGCAACCTTACCTTGGTAACAAATTTGGCCAAGCATACTGAAGGACGAGGAAACACGGCACATTTATTTAATTGCTTCGCACGCAGTAAAACAGGAAGTGCGCCAGCGTTACTACTCAGATTCTCCAGAACCTTCGCCCGACAACGAGTTCACTAACGGAATTCAAAGGGACAATGACGTCCCTTTGAATTGCGCCCTCAAGAGCCCGGAGGCACGAGTGACCTCGATGGCTTTCGTACGGATGCACTCCAACGTCACAGGTAGCGATCTGGCGCGCAGATATCGAATGGAATTCGCCACCTTTGTTTGCAATTCGGGGTACACCGCAGTCCTTCCACGAAATGAAGTTTTCTTCGCCTTGCTGCACGCCGCCAGTTTTTGTCTCTGGCCTCGCCAGTAGCATATGCTTTTGTCCGATACACTGAACTCTCGCTGCGTTGCAAGATTCCCGTAGATCTCTACATAGGCAATTGCCTTCTTCTTGAAGGCTACCGTGAACTGTCTTCTACTTCCGCTCATTATCACTCTGGAAGCAGCAACGGCAGATGTAACAATTAACAAGGAGCACAAGGGAAAGTGAATTGTGACCGTTGTGACAAGTGGACGAGTGCTAGGCGATTGCAAAGAAAACAAGGTGGCGGCTTCAGCCATCCAGTGTTGCGAGATTATTTTTGTTTTTCCGCTAATGACCATTATATAACATGAGAGTCGACTTTTTCAGGTCCATTTTCAAAAATTAATTCAACCTATATTCTGGTTTATACGGTAAGTGTCAAAACGTTGCATCTCGTAGAAGAAGTGGCCGTACTAGCGTGAGCGAAGGATGTGCTGAGTGTGCAGACTGTGCAAGTGGATGATGATCATGTGTCAGCGTGGAGAAACTGTAGCACAAGTGGCAGACTGGCATAGGGTGGATGTGATGTTACATTGTGGGTGCCACCTTCTGCCGTTGTGGTGTAAGTACAGACTTTCAGGTGGCACAGGTGGTCTTAGACAGAATACAGTAATGCCTCGTTATAACGAAGTCACCAGGACGGCAGAAAAATTTGATAAAAGCAGTAATTCGACAAAAACTTGAGAGCCATAAAAAGAGTAACAGTAACCTTGAAAGTGCACAGGAACAGTGTGGAAGGCTTATAACAAATATATATTCAATGAAACAAACCTTGCATGATGAGCCAGGCTTACTGAGACATGAAAAAGACGGAGATCAGTTTGCTGGGCGTTTCAGCCAGGCATTAAAAAGCCTCCTCCAACTGCCTCAAGCACCGCATGAGGCTGTCATCGCCGCTGCCACACTCCACCTTGTTGCGAAGACGAAGCATGTTTCGCGTTTCTCCAGTCGTGGGTAGCTCTCGGGGTTCCTCATCCGACGGCTCTTCGTCTTCGCCCTGGCCACACACAAGGTCCACGATCTCCGCATCCGCGACGGGAGCGACAACCGAGATGTTCGCATCCACTAGCGCAAACGAGTCGAAGTCGTTTCGGGAGTTGCATTGACGATGTCGTGCACGGTTCTGTAAAGGTCGTCACAGATCTCGGTGTCATCCGCTGGCACATCAGGTATGCGTTGATGCCGGGATGTTGAATTCTTTTGCAATTTCCAACTTCAGCCGACCACCTCTCTCCACTTCTCGGATCAGCTTGACTTTCTGTTCCAGGGTCAAACACTTCCGCGCGGGCTTTGGGGGCGCCATCAGCAGTGAAGCAGGTTGCACGCAGCTAGTGTACACGCAGCAGATGGGCTGTGCTGCCTTTGCAACGCAGAAGACAATATCAAAGACGCTTGCCTCGACGAGCACGCGATCCGTAAATGCAGCGTAGACTCAAGCTGGAAAACACGTGCATCGCGACCCAGTCGACCACAGTACAGCCAAAGCTACAGAGGAAAGGGTGTATCCCGACCTGTTCAATAGGAAGGAAAGGAGGAACGGGAGAATTCCAGCACTGTACATTCGGTGGATCGTCCTTCGTATCAAGCATCTCCGGCCATCGATACACTTCGAAGAATCCGGTTCAAAATGCATGCATTGGGAATCGGGACTGCGTCAAAACTTGATAATTGATAATCCGAAATGCTGCATAGATTGCGTCAAACTTTAAAATGCGATTTCGTTACATCTTATACGAGGGATTACTGTATGTTGAGCAGTTCTTTCGGGTTTCTCAGTCAATGAGTCTCCGGGCTCTCGGTTTGAAAAACACGATGAGAACAAAATTCAATAACTTTCAAATTTCTTTTCTTTTCACAGAATACTTGGGGGAATGGTACAGCCGTGTCTGTCGGTGTGCTGAGCCAATTTTGAGGCAAATCAGCGACAATAAAAAATCGCTCTGACGGCACTTGAATGCCTCGCAAGAGTGCCGTCGGATGGCGAAAAATGCATCGTCTGGTAATCATTTGCGCTGACTGCTGCTACCTATGCATGAAATCATTAGGGGATATTGTGCAAAACTCATCAGCACCGTAGCTGGTCCTTCAACCTTTTGATTGGCTACACAAATGAAGACTGGAGCTGCCGCACAAGTAATTTTGTCCATTTTACTCGGTTTCGTTGTCCTGTAGCCAGTCCCAAAGACCTGACAGAAAGTGCAGTCCACGAACCTTAGTTGCTACGAAGTGTTTCTGTCAAGATTATGCCAACGTATTTGTTGATGACGCCGGCGAACCGATTGTCAGAATTCTTAAAAAAAATCAATACTGCTGATTATAGCTCCATTTTGTCACCCAATTTTAGGGCTAAACCTATAAATTGCGGCGTAACTGACTACCGCATTTACTCGCAGAATGAACACACTTTTTTTTCCGAAAAATCGATGCAAAGTTGGAAGTGGGGCGTTCATTACGCGAAGTAAAATTTTTGCGTCCGTATTTACTCGCATAATCAACGGACCTTTTATCTTGAAAAATCGACGTGACTTCTTATCTCTTTGCGTGTAGCGCGCAACTCCAAAACCAAACTGTGATGCGCAAAAAAGAAAAAGCTCCTCTCCATGTTTTGTTTTTGCTTCCGTGTTTTTTTGTTTTGTTTTCCCCGCCTTTCGCAAGCTGTTTTGTTTCGCTTTGCTTAGGCGAGGGCTTCTTCGCTTCTCTTTTTTATTTCGTTGCGCGCGGCCCAAAGTCCAGACTGCGCTGTGCAAAAAGAAAAAAAAAAGCTCCTCTCTATGTTGTTTTTTTCTTGCTTCCGTTGGATCTTTTTTTATTTTTTTAACGCCTTTTGCAAGGCGTTTTGTTCGCCCACACTGCCCATGCATTCGCGACCTCGCTGCACCAGGATAAAAAAGTGCATTCATTTCGCGCGCGTGGGGGGAGGGGTCAAAATTTTGACGTCCAAGTTGGGAGTGCGTTTAATACGCGAGTGAAAAAAAAAGTCGAAATTTTGAGAGCAGACTTAGGGGGTGCGTTCATTAGGTGAGTTTGTTCATTGTGCGAGTAAATACGGTATTTTAAACCTGGAGTGAGCGGAGAAACTACAGCGTGAATGCGGCAGCACAGCCCCAAAGCGGACAAAGTGTAGCATTACAGAGACGAATGCTTTCAGCATGAATTCTGAACTGGAAGTAGCTTTGCATCATGGTCTCGTGCAAGAACCCTATTCCACGTCTCAATATAAATTTCTCATACTTATTCTAACATGTACCGATTACAAATATAAGTTAACCTCTATACTGGAGAAATGAAAACAAAATATTTTGATATTGGTTCACGGATATTTCTGAAGAAGGTGGAGCAAAAGAAATTCCTACGAGCATTTATTTTGTGGTGGGCTTAATCGCCCCAGTTAAAGCTCGCTTTTCCGTCGCAGCAGTTACGTCAACGTCGAGCTTCCAGATTCACGTGCCTCCAGGCTGCAGCACTAGCGTTGCTCGTGTCTAGCTTCACTGCTTTGCGCCGGTGCTCTCGCTCTTAGCTCGACTTGTTTGCCGGGGCCCGGCGAGGACGAAAATTCGGCTCACTATTATAAGTGGTCGTTCTACGGTCACGATTTTAGGTGGAATCCTAACGGACGCTAAATTACCCAGGGAGGAAGGAGCACGCTCCAAAGGTAGCTACTCGCACCGCATGGGCCGAGCGACCGTTCCAAAGTAAAGGTATACCAAAGCAAATGGCACGTTGCAAGCATGTTACGTGTGCGTTGCAAGTGCAACGCCTCATTTTAATGGGAAAGCATTAACTGTCCTATAGAGCGAAGCTGGCATTGTCTGTAGCAGCGAAAAACGGCACCTAAATTCCGTCTGTAGCAGGGAAAACCGGCAGCTAAATTCCCATTGGCCGTGCAAAACGGCATCTAAAGTCCCATTGGCTGCGACGCGTCATATCAGATGCTTCGTCACAAAAGCCGGCGGGGCCGCTCAAGGTCAAAGCGGACGCGCCTCAGAAATAAAACACAAAGAAAAGCGCACCAGCGCAGTTGCATCATCATGGAAGCCGTAGGGCCGGCAAGGGTGCCTGTGCAGGGGGTGCGTGATGTCACCGCCAGAGCGCGGCGCCATGCCGAGCTTCACACTCCGCGGCGCTGCCTCACGCAGCGGCGCAGCAGTCACCAGCGAGCCAGGCCGCACTCGCCTGCGGGCGTTGCGGCCGCTTCTGGCGGCATTGGACATTAATGCTCTCGCATTCACAACTCATAAGAAGTGCTTAGTTTTCCTTTGACGAGGGTAGAAAGTTGGGCAAGTTCATGATTCATAATGATTAAAAAGCGCGACAAGACGACGGACACAGAAGGACGACAGACACAGCTCTACTTACAACTGAACTTTATTTCCGCTGCAGCTCGGTATATATTACCGGCAACAACACAAACAAGTTAGGAAGATATAAAATACACATCGTAAAAAACTTAAAAACAACATAAAAAGGCTAAAATTCCTGCATCACTCATCGGCACCCACCCGAAACTAGTCATGCTTGGTCAAGAAACTGCAATTCTTTTTCGGATAACGATAAAGAGGGTGCGCTGACACATTGCAGCCCTAATCTAGCAATTTCTCGAGCCTCGAGTATTTCCCTTGTGGTTTTGTTTCTGTTTTTGTTTAGTACTGTACACTCTGTGAAAATTGGAGTACAACCACAATCCTGGCAATGCACACCGAGGTGTCCTGATATGACGGCTTAAGTAGTTGTAAGTGGCGCTGTGTCTGTCGTCCTTCTTTGTCCGTCGTCTGGTTGCGCTTTTTAATCATTATTTCCTCTGACTTTTTGTTATTTTCTACAAATTCTTTTTACAGTGGGGGCAACCTCTCGTAGTGCGTGTAGCTACGTTTCGGGCATTGACATCACTCCCGGCCTTACGTTTCTTCTTCAGGTGTGCCGCAAGGCTCCATACTTGGGCCAATCTTTTTTAATGTTTTTTTTTAATAATTTTTTTAATGATTTGAGCTCAATTGTTTGCAGTTCGGTCATCTTGCAATATGCAGATGGTGTAAAGTTGTTTAGGCAGATTATATCCTTGGAAGACTGTGAAAAACTTATGGAGAATGTTAGGCGTGTGTGCATTTGGTGTTGTCAGAACATGCTAACGCTCAATCCTTCTAAAACCATGATTATGTCTTTGTCTAGAAAGGTAGAAAAAATAAACTTTTGTTACCAGATTGGCAATGATCCGCAGCGCAGAGTCCAGTGCACGCGCGATCTTGGTGTATACATAGACTCTTCGTTATACTTTACTGTACATGTTAACTACCTTATAAAGGACTCTTTGCGTAAGCTGGGAGTAATTTCTAGAATCACGCGTGAGTTCTCCACATCAACCTGTATACTACAGTTATATTTCTCGTTAATCCGGACCAAGTTGGAGTTTTCCTCTGTAGTCTGGAATTGTATTAGTTTTACGAGCCAAGAGATGATTGAAAATGTTCAAAAGCATTTTTTTCGAATTGTTTATGATCGTTACATTGGTCGTACTGTTTATTATTCTGATGCGAGACTGTTGGAACGATGCAAATGCCCTACTTTGAGTTCTAGACGGCGTGAGCGCGATCTCGTTTTCCTGTATATAAATGTATTCATGGATTAATTGATTGCCCAGATCTCACAAATGCTATTAATATTCACGTTCCGAGTCGAGTTTTGCGGGTTTCTCTGACTTTCCATGTTAATCACATCATCCAAGCCAGTTCGGTGACCCGTATTAAACACTTCTACAATACCCTCAGTGGAGCAGATATTGATGTTTTTAACCCAAATTTCGTAGCTTTTAAGACTTTTGTAACTAACCTGTGAACATTTTGTTGTGCATCATTATCAAGGCGTCAAGATGATCATGAGCACAGAAAATAAACAAATGAATGAATGAAATTCTGCTCGTTGTTTGGGTAATTTTGCAAAACAATTATCTGAAACGACCTTCGCAAACAGAAATGGTTGACCTACATTGGGGTCTGTACGGCGAGCTGTTGATTGAGGCGTCTGCGGTAGAACCGGGCCGCGTCGAGTCGGCTCTGGGAGGGGCCTGACCCTTTGGGAAACTTACACGCAGCCCCGCCGACGCGGGAGTGCCGCCCGACGGAGTTTGAGTGCTCGGACCAGCGGCGCTGCCTGCCGGCGTCGTGGCGCTGTGACGGCGAGTCGGACTGTCAGGATGGCAGCGACGAGGCGGCCTGCAGTGCGACCACCTGCGCCCCGTGGCAGCTGCGCTGCCCCAGCGGCCGCTGCATCTTTCCCTCCTGGCGCTGCGACGGGGACCGCGACTGCCCCGACGGCAGCGACGAGGCCAACTGCAGTGCGTCTGCCCTTATTCACGTGTGGTCTTGCGTACTCCCCCACTTCGGACCAAGTGGAGAGGAAACGTTCATTACTCTTAACATTAGTACTGCCCGCAACCTAATTAAAATTTGCTATCGCTTTTAGAAAGCAGTGGAAATACTCTGCCATTACTGTTGCCACTTGACCGGAGTATAAATCATTTGACAATATTTTCGTGCAATGAAATGCATTTGTTAGGGGCGTGCGAATATTCAGTTTCAAATATGAATAGAACATATTTATTGTTCGATTTAAAAATTTCTTATTGGGCGCTTTGTGGATATCCGCCCGCAGTCGAACGTTCGTTTGCACAGGGATCGAACCTGGGTCCACTGTGTGGTTTATGAAAAAGTAGGGAGCATAAAAAACGAAGTCTTTCCCTTTTCATTCATAAAAAATAGCGAAAGAAAATTGCAGCAAGAAGGCAAAAACAAACAACGTCGGAGAAAAAGAAAAAAAACTTGCAGCCTTTCTACTTTGGCGAAGAAGGAAGACCAGCGAAGCTGTACTATGGTGGGAATCAAGTAATGGCCGGCCGCAGCTCAGCAAGCCAGAGTGGAAAGCCTCGAAAGGTTGCCGCCATCTATGAGCGATGGCGGCACAGGACTACGGGCAAGCCAGTTGTCTGGTTGCCGCCATCGATCATAGATCGCGGCAGCTGTCCAGAGTTTCGTGTCATCATTTGTTTGCTGACGGACGCAATACTGAGGAAACTAGCCCTTAACAGCTCTGCTGTAAAAATTCGTGGCATCAGCGTTAATTCCGTTGTGGACATGCTCGCTCAGCCAAGAACTTTTTGCTTTTTTTTAATTTTTATATTTGCAGTTAAGCGACACATCCTTCCTGGGATAGAAAAGTGTTTTGGGCGGGGAGAGGCGACTCAACTCTCAACGAATGATCTCTCTTTATTTATGGACGTGGAAGAGAAGTCTGTTTCCGGGAGTTGATCCATTCATAAACCACTTTGAAATTAAAGTCTAGTGCTCGTGTCATTTAGCTTTGGAGTAACTTTTGAACCTTGCGCAATTCTACTAGGCCATTTTAGACCGTAGCTGCCGTACAATAGTAGCTCCAACGATGTGAAAGTTTCATAACAGTCTCTAAAATTATTGCCGCTTTGTTTGTTACATATTTACCTAATATTGTAAATCGCTTTTTTGCATTAATCATATTCGTTTTAGAACATTTTTATATCCAAACGGCTCTCGTATCTGTCCGTCTCCTATAATATTGTTTGAGAATTCGTTACGCAGCATTTTGCCCTCGTCTCATTTAGAGCCTGTTTTCCCGAGCGATTTTGGACGAGCAGCCGAGTCAAGAGTACGACAGCGTGCCGGCATCCGCGTTTTTTTATTTTGCTCACCACCGAGATTTTGCGGGATCGTTTTAGTTGTGGAAATCGGAAGCAGAAGCAAAGTTTAATTAGCAAAAGCCAGTCGCCACTGGTGGGTGGAAGGGCGATTAAGGCGGAGGTGTTTCGTCCTTAGGCCGCTCTAAGGAACCAGCTCCACTATTACAAATCGGTCGCAAAGGTAGTCGTCGTCGTGGGGCAAACTTTTCGAATGACCGGCGCCATAAAGTAAGTCCTAAGGTAGGGCCCATTTTAGCCGAGCCGAATCGATTGCGACGACAAAAACGCCAGACGAGTGGGTGCTCGGGAACTTTGGGCGTCCGGAAAACCCGAGACGGAGGTACGGCCGGTCGGGGCAAGGGCGCGATGGGGTCGTCGCCCAAGGTCCTCAACGGAGGGCTGAGAGGGGCGTCCGTGCAGCGTCGACGTCCACCTCTGGCGCCCCGAGCAGCAGCAGCAGCACGCCCCCACGTCCCCCGGTGCCTGCGGGGCCGACCGGTTCCAGTGCGGGGACGGGGCCTGCATCCTGGCGGGCTGGCAGTGCGACGGGGTCCCCGACTGCCTGGACGGCTCCGACGAGGTCCAGTGTGGTGAGGCTCCCTTCCTCTGTCCTCCAAAGACGAGATGTGCGTCTCCAACTGGTGTGTTTCCAGGTTTGGGAAATACAATTTCCCAAACCTGGAATTTGCGCCGATTTCTGTGAGTGCGGCAAGTGTGTTCTACATCGGCGCTTCAATTTGAAGCGAGGGGCTTTGCTCGTGAAAAGAATTAGGCATGGCGCAGAATTCCGGCTTCCCAACAATTCCTCTGCTGGAAGCGGCGCAAACGGGATGTTTCGGTTATAATTATAATGCAAATAAATGCAAAGATGCAAGCGAGCTGTTGTTGGTTGTGGTTCTAGGGTGGATTGTGTCACGACCGTCAGTAAATCTGCGTGCTATAAAGTTTGTGGCGTTCGTTACTTTTCTTTTTCCAACCTGTCCGTTAGATTTTTGTGCAATAGTAGGACCAAGATGTGTTTCTCCCATGGTCTGTCTAACATCACGGCGCTTACATCGCGAGAAAAAACTGCTTTTTGTCAGCTCCGCGCCGACCGCGCGTTTTTGGCCGAATATATCGAATATTCGAGTGACCGAATACTAGGAATTCGATTCGCAAATCGAATTATTCTGTGACTTTCTATTCGATTCGAATTCGTATATTTAGTATTTGCATACCCCTAATCAATATATAAGTAAGAAATAAAAATACAATAAAATAAACAAATAAGTAAGAAATAAAAATACAATAAATAAACAAATATGTAAGAAAAAAATATAATAAATAAACAAAATCAACAAATAAGTAAGAAATAAAAGGGAAAATAGGATAATAAAGTAGACATAAAAGAGAAAAAAATGAATGTTAACAAATTAAAGAAAAATAACAAAAACGAGATACCGTATTTACTCGCACAATGAACGCACTCGCGTAATGAACGCACCCCAAGTCGGCTCTCAAAATTTCGACTTTTTTTTCCCTCGCGTAATAAACGCACCCCCAACTCGGACGTCAAAATTTTGACCCCCTCCCTCCACGCGCGCGAAATGAACGCACTTTTCTATCCTGGTGCAGCGAGGTCGCGAATGCATGTGCAGCGTGAGCGAACAAAACGCCTTGTGAAAGTCGTTAAAAAAATAAAAAAAGATCCAACAAAAGCAAAAAAAAACATGAGATTTTTTTTTTTTTGCACAGCGCAGTTTGGATTTTGGGTTGCGCGTCGCGCGCAAGGAGTTAGGAAAGAGAAGCGGAGAAGCCCTCGCCTAAGCAAAGCGAAACCAAACAGCTTGCGAAAGGCGGCAAAAAAAAAAAATCCACAGAACAAAGAGAAAAAAACAAAACAAAGGAGCTTTTTTTTTTCTTTTCTTTCTTTCTTTTTTTTGCACAGCGCAGGTTGGTCGCGAGCCGCGCGCGTCGCGCAAGAAGATAGGAAAGAGAAGCGGCGAAGCCCTCGACTAAGCAAAGCGAAACAGCTTGCGAAAGACGGCAAAAAAAAAAAAAATCACGGAATTAAGAGAAAAGAAAAAAGCATAAAGAGGAGCTCTTCTCTTTTTTCGCACGACGCAGTTTGGTTCCAGGGTCGCGCGCCGCGCGCAAGGAGACAAGAAGAAAAGCAGAAAAGCCCTCGCCCAAGCAAAGCGCACATAATGAAGGCATCCTGCCCTCGCCTCCTCCTCGCACTTTAAAAGAGAAGCGAGAAGCCCTCGAAATGAACGCACTTTTCTACCCTGGTGCAGCGAGGTCGCGAAAGCATGGGCAACGTGGGCAAACAAAACAGCTTGCGAAAGGTGGGGAAAAAACAAAAAAAAACACAGAAGCAAAAAAAAATGGAGAGGGGCATTTTTTTTTTTTTTGCGCATCGCAGTTTGGTTTTGGAGTCTCCGCGCCGCGCGCAAAGAGATAAGAAGTTACTTCGATTTTTGCGGGATAAAAGGTCCGTTCATTATGCGAGTAAATACGGACGCAAAAATTTTACCTCGCGTAATGAACGCACCCCCCAACTTTGCCTCGATTTTTCGGGAAAAAATCAGCAGAACCCATCCTTTGGGAATGATTATCTACGTTAATGCGAATAGCATCAAACGGTGCGGAGTTATGCGCGTTCGTCAGGTGGCCGGCACACTCTAGATACGCCAGCCCACTCTTGAGGCGATTCTAAATTTGTTGACACTTTCACAGCCCTGCGCACGATCTCCGCAGCCCAGCACGTGCGTTTGTGTCACTTAGGAAGGCGAGCAAAGCACGCGCCATACGCACAAACACTCAAAATGGTACCGACCACACTTTCTGGCGTCTCAGCTAGTCTCAACCAACGGTACTCTAAACGGTTGTTTATATCTTTACCATAGGACGCGCTTACAGCGCTGTCACAGCTACCGGTGCGCGCGCGTTCCATGCACGAGGGCTCATTCCGCTCTCGTGAGGCTGAGCTAGAGGTCTCCCGAGCGCGGGAGAGGGTGAGCTAGAGGGAGAGGGTGAGCGCGGGAGAGGGTGAGCTAGCCCTCGTGCATGGACGCGCGCGCACCGGTAGCTGTGACAGCGCTGTAAAGGGCGTCCTATGGTAAAGATATAAACAAATGTTTAGAGTGCGGTGAATGACTGCCTTCATAGCTCTGTGGTTAGCGCGTCTGCCTGCTGATCAAAGGGTCAACGGTTCGAATCCCAGCCGGCGCCGGTCTTTTTTATTTATTTATCGACCCTCGGCGTAAGAGGTTAGATAGCCAGATAGATAGATAGATAGATAGATAGATAGATACATAGACGAAAAGTGCGTGAAGTATCCAAAGAATGCTATTCGCATTAAAAAAGTGCGTTCATTATGCGAGTAAATACGGTAATAAAAAGTTTGAAAAACTTAGTGGGGCACACTCTGCTCCTTGGTCAGCAGGATGAAGCCCATGGAGTTTTCCTTTGAACCGTAGACATGGTGCTTGGGTTCTCTTTCCCCGGTCCAATACGGTAGGGGAAAAGATCTGCCCGGAAGAAGGGAAGTCGAGCGACGGTACAGAGAGGAGCGAGGGAGAGCGTGTAGGAAGCCTCGAGTGTGGCGGCAGCCCCTCTACACGCGTCTCCGCTCCTGCATGCAGGTCCCAGCACGTCCAGCCCCGGAATCACGGCGGTCAGCACGGCCGCACCTGCCTCCTGCGGCCCCGAGAGGTTCACCTGCGACTCGGGTCTGCCCCTTGGCTCTCTGCCGTGCTGTCTTGCTTCCGAGCGTTGCCCTTCCTGGCACAGAGTTAACATAATCTATGCGGGGGTTCCAATGGACATTGGTGTTTTAAAATGAAGCGGACAGCAACCAGTCTGGAATTGAGTTCCGGTAATGGATTTCTACGGGCACAAGTGGCTGCATTTTCTCGATTCGAAGAGCAGATATCGACGGAGAATTCTTAGGCAATAAATGGCTCGATACGTTTCTCAGTTGTATACCGTAAAGTTCCGAAAGAACGCCCACCCAAAACGAACAGATAAATGGTGAAAGACATTGGGTGGGCTATCTTTGGGAAATGCCACGGCGAAACGCTATCAAAAAATTAATTATAAAGACCGGGGCACCCGCTACAAACCACGTGACGCGAGAACCGATACTCCAGATCGCGAACACTGCAAATTCCTTTTTCATGATGCTTTAAACGTGCGGGAATTCGCTACAATGCACGCACATCGCGGATGCAGCGGAATCGTATTTCACGATGCAATATACACTCGGGACCAACTCGCGTGGTACGGAAGCCGATATCGTGCGCGCAGATAACGGACAAAAAAAGCTGTTGATGCGCGTTTTTGAGCGCGCTATGAACTCGCTTGTCAGACTGCGGTGCCGGTCAGAGCAAATCGCGCAATTGATGCGACTCCCGTCGGACATCACGCGACGTCCGACGGGAATCAAGGGGTGTGTGATGTTTCGGAATTTTATGAGATAGATGTTTAGCTACAAAAACGGGATGGGCGATCTCTCGGGAGCGTTCTCTCAAAACTTTACGGTAGACAAAAATATTGACCAGTTACGATGTTCTTTTTTTTTTTTTTTTCATAATTGTGGTATTAAATGTGGTGCTAGAATAACTTTGTACGTGCATTTTTGTATACTGTTCGACACTGTTAATGCAAATGCGGTGTCAACACTGTTCTTCGATGGAGATCTACGTGCCAAACCGACGAAGGGCGTCTGAAAAATCGAGACGTCAAGAAATACGCTTTAACGGCTGTATCAGTTTACTTAGGTATGTAGACGATCCAAATAAAGGGTAGGCCAGCTAATTTGTGCGCAATAAATAATGTTTGTTTATTTTCCCTGCCCACGTTCCAGAGCAATTAAAGCAGATCATATCTGCATGCCTGAAAACTTTGAAAATGCGGGAAGGCCAGCGAAAGCGACCTGGTAGTATATGAAATAATAAAAAGATAAAGACCTATTATAGTGCGCATACCTTTACTGGTTTAGGTGTTTTCTTTCTTTTACCGCTCGTAGAGTGGCGAGACACGTAAAGTTGCATTTTCATACGTCGTGCGTAAATCTAGCAGATTATCAATATCAGCGCGTCGTCGTAACGTCGGTATTATGTCGCTCGTCTTACGCTTCTGCTCTGGAACGTAGGTTTGGGCCTGAAATACTGCAAAGTAAGACATTGGTCACTGATCAGATCAAATACTAGAACTAAAGAAAAATACTTTTATAATGTTAATCAGGTTACATACTACAGTCGAATCTTGTTTATTCAAACTCTCTTAATTCAAACTTCTGGATAATTCAGACTAACATGCCCATTTGCAGGTCCCATCCATAGGATGGGACCTGCATGTTAGTCTGAATTATCCAGTAGTTTGAATTACGAGAGTTTGAATTTACGAGATTCGACTGTATTTGGTACGACCCAAGTAACAAAGTTGACATCTGCTGTTCTCTGCGAAGAGACCAAATGCAGGTGCCTTTTCGCGTAGGAATGCGCGGGAGCAGCACAAAAGTAAACTGGTTGCTGTCTGCTTGGATTTGAAAGTGGAAGTGTGGAGACACTCGCTTGAGCGTCCATCCAATGTCGGGGAGGTGACCTGAGCGGCTCTCCTCGCAGGGAAGTGCATCTGGAACTCGTGGGTCTGCGACGGCACCCACGACTGCAGCCAGGGAGAGGACGAGAGGCTCTGCTCCAGGCAAGTGGCCCGCTTGGGATCTGGCCAGACTCGCTTGGTTGGCTTTTGTCTCTCTATTTCTGATACAAATGGGCCCAGCGTACCGTGGTGCCTGAAACGCATCTCGGACCAGTGCGTTCACCGTGCTTCTTTGTTCGGGGTTCCCCATTTCTGTCCCACGGCATCGCGATCCTGGCAGCGGCACTCTCCTCCGCGCCGCTCTCAATTTCACAGCTTACTGGAATTTGGGGATCCACGATTCGGGGATCCACGATTCGGGATGCTAGGATGACGGTGATTCTCACGTTTGACGCAGAATCTGTTTTGTTTTCTACGAGAGAATGGTCGTAATGAGCGTGGCGAACAAGTGCCACGCTGGGAGCATTATGGAAGGGCCCGGTGGGGCTCAAACCCAGGTCGGCGGCAGTTGGATATGCCACCAAGCTACTGGTAAAATTAGTCCGGGAGGTTAAACTACTTTATTTGAATGCAAATGAAGCAAGAAAAGAAAACAACGAAGAAAAATATAGGAGAATTAAAAAAGTGTAGCACAAACGACACACGGAGTGTGGTTAGTACGGGACGCATTCCATGCTCCCTGGTGCACGATCAAGCCTGTATAATGTTTTGAAACTTTGTACGACCATCTGCCAGGATGGATCCTGCGACGTAGGTAATATGCTGGCCCCTTGGGGCCATTTTTGATGCATGGGCCAGTCTTCGAATGCACCGGTCCAAGACGCGTGCCAGTTGACTTTGATTCATTTTCACTTTTATTACTTAGCTGAACCTGTTAGGGTTCCGTTCAGGCTCGGTGAGGGTTGTTCATTACACCCTGTCTGGAGGGTTCTCAAGAGGAGGTCTTTTGCGACCCGAAAGTGAGCACTGAGGCTCGGAGTTTACTCTCTCATTATGAAACTTCGAATACTTCGCGAATAATGCTTGCTATTCGATTCGATTCGCTTCGAACTTTCGCTGTTCGAAGTATTCGAGTTCTTCGAATACTTCGGAAACTACGAATAATGCGGAACTCGCCGATTAGTGTCAACTCGCGGTAGAGTTCCCTCTCTTGATTTTGGACTGCGCAATATGATTTCGAGCTTGGCAAACCCGAAAAACCAACCTAAGTTCCTTTTTCTTCTTTTTTTTTATATGATGCACTGGAAAGTTATTTGCGGTGGCGCGATCTGTCCTCTGCTTGCGATGATGTCTGGATTCCGGTGTTGGCGAAGTGGTCGTGACGCAGACGCTGCGATAGATTTGATGAAGTTTGCAACAGCACGTGCATCGTCGAGGCACAAACGCGACGGACCACTCTCACTATTATGGATTCGGATATGGATTTACGGATGACCTCGGCTATCGGCGATATCTGGCTCGTGTTATTTTCCGGTTCATCAGTTTGCCGGTATTCCTTTTATTATTTATTTCTACCAGTTTTCACTGAAAGTAAAACTTGCTCCCTCCGCAAAGAAACAAAAAAGAAAACGATGTATTTTTAATTTATTTCTTTTTTGTGTCGCCCTCTATCGGCAGAACTCTTGCACACGGAAAGAGATGGCGCGATGTCAGGGCGTCTGTGCGACGCAATCGCACGATCATCGATCATCTCCGAAACAAATTAGTTTGACTCTACGTTTATACAGCCTAGAACTTAATCTGCCTCAGCGGGCGACGAGTCTCTCAGCTGTAGATGAGAAATTTAGCGAGTGCAGTACAACCGCTAGCCTGGGGTCTTTAACGTGCACCACGCAGGAGTGATACACGACCGCACGATCTCCAACTCTGCTGTGGCCTGCCAACCCGCCTCCGCTTGTGTACTTCGGTTTACGTGCACGTGGTTTCGTTCACCCGCTTAAAAAGGTTTTGCACAAAGTCGGTGCAGCTGCGCGACGCAGTCTTCGACTTCGTATTGTGGCTTGCCGACCCGCCACCGCTTGTGCACTTTCGTTTACATTCACGTAGTTGCGTTCGTCCGCGACGCGATCTCCTACTGCGTTGTGGCTTGCCGACCCGCCTCCACTTGTGTATACCTTCATTTACGTTCTGCACTTCACTCCTTGAATGGTGTTTTACTGACTGATATTTTATTTCATCTGTTTTTGATCGGTCACATGTGTGACATTTTTCTTATTGCAATAACAATGACATTTTCATAAATGTTTGTTGAAAAAAAAAGTCCAGTTGTGTTTTGATTGAGCATTTTTGTTTAAAAGGAAACACTGCTCCTAGAGCTTTTTGTTTAACTTGTGATTCAATGCAAATTAAACTTACTAGCTTATCTGCCATTACAATCTGACTGCAAATATGTACTTGGTTCTGATGCAACCTAATTAAGTTTGGTAGTATTGAAAATTTAATTCGCAAAGTTTATGGGAAGGATTAAGACAAATTGAAATACTGAAATAAGAAAATAAACATATATCAGTGAGTAAAGGGTGTAGATAGTTCACTCAGAAATAATAATAAAAAACATCCACTGACCCATTTTACTTCGTTTCCAAGAGAAAATCGTCTTGTTCAGGACAAGACGATAAGTGCATGTCAATCTTCAAAAAACACAATTTAAAAAACAAATGTTTTCTTAGTATATTTTTGCCTGAAAGAGCAGTCTCTCCCCTTAATTCACATCAAATAGAAAATATTTGTTTTAAAAAATGTTCTTATTCGAAACTACTATTCGTATTCGAAAAATATTCGATTCGATTCGATTCGTAATCTTTATTATTCGATTCGATTCGCTTCGAAAGATTTGATATTCGCACACCTCTACTCATTATCCTCCATACAATCGAGCGACTTTATTACTAGGCTCCTGTGTTTTCAGAAATCCAGGAAATGCTTGCCGGTAAAAATAGTGCGGATGCAGATTTATATTTGAAAAACTCTGGATTTGGAGACTGGCAGTTGCAAAGACCCAACTGTTTTTGATCTTGCCCTGGATTCGTAAGACAATGTTTGTGGTTGTCTTTTACTGTAGGGTGTGTTCCAGGGCGTAACGAAATGTTGGAAAGAAAATACGATGACTCGACCGGGTGTCCTTGCACAAATCACCTTGCCCCTTGTCAGGAATTGCACCACCTGACTCTCGCTCGGTGGTCTGAATCTCTACTCCTACGCTGCCAGAGCGGCTTCGAAAAGTGATGTCCCATCCTCCATATACGAGGGCTGATTAAAAAGTAGTGAGTCGGAATTTTTTATTCAAAATCGGACGACTCTACAGGTTCTGAACATTTTTCTTTTCAAAGCGGGTCCTTCCCATTCAATCATTTTTTTGAGAATGTATAAAAAATTATATAATGAAATGTAATACTGCTTTGTGACATTCGTCTTAGCGTTGCAGACGCAACTTTTTTCACTCGATCGTTCAAACGACGTTCTTGAGAAAATTTCTGTCCAGTTCTTTTTTTCAGTAGTGGAAATGCCCAAAAATCATGCGTCCGGGGTATATGGAAAAAGTTCTAGCGCAGTTCCTTCTCGTCAAAAAGGGAAATGCCACACTTGTGGCACATTCTCACGTCTTCATCCGCTATGACGACACGTACCAGGCGGCTTGGCTCACTGTGACACAATGCCACTGTGGTTCAACTGCCAATTCCAACATGTCTAACCTTCAGTAACAGCGGTATTGCCCGTGTCCCTTCTTGCAAAGAGAGGCAGTCTGATTACAGTCGAACCCGGATATATTGAATTCAAAGGGGTTTGTGAAATAGTTTGATATATCGATAATTTGATATACAAAAATATGCTGTAGCAACACTCATGGCCTGCTCATGTCGCACAGACGATGACGACGAGGTGGAGATGCCTCTGCAGCGTGCAAGATTAAAAGATCAGTTCGAATCCAAACGCTGTCCGAGCTGGTTCCTTTCGTCCCAGCTCCAACAATGCTAACTCAAGCTCCAGTTGAAATTTCTGCACATTTCTGCTGATACCAAAGGCCACGACAAACGGGACCAAATAGAGCCTCTAAGAGCTGCTAAATACAGTAGAGCTTAGTTGGTGAAGATCACAAACACCACCGCTACGGTGTTTGCGATTGTTTACCCCTGGCCACAACTCCCCTTCTTTCATTTTAAAAAATGGAAAAAGGGAGTTGCATAAAAAACACTATCGATCCATAGAATAAAGTTAAGCAAGCAACAAAAAAAGAAAGCTCACTAAATTCAGGCAGCAAAAAAGAAAGGCAAAAAAAGAAAAAATGGGCAAAGCAATAACGACGAGAGAAAAAGTTAAACAAAGATAAGGCGTTCAAAGTGCGATTGCTCAACCGTTGTTGTCAACACTCGACATGACGAAGATTTTTTTTTTTTGTTGCTTGTTTTATTTTTGGGCTAAGGAGTCGCTGCACAGCGACAGCAGTGTTCGGGGAAAGAGCGCATGTTACCGTTCAGAGAGCGGGCACTCGCTGCCCTCTCTACACGCGCGGGTGCCCTTCCCCTTGCTTTTACCATCCTCCACCTTTTGTTTCCAACTGCTCTTTGGTTTGCCCGTATGCCGGCTTGGCGGTCTGCCAGCCCTACAACGGGAGCTATGTGCTTGCCGCCCGCGCAATCGCAGGAGAAGCAACAAGCTTCCCTGCTTCGTTATATCGAGTGTCCCGCCCTGGGAGTTTGATGCAGAAAAACAATGCTCCTATGCTATACATGGGATTTTCAAGAGGATGTTAGGACTGTCTGATATAAACAATAATTCAAAATACCCGGGTGTGATATAACCGGTCTCGAGTGTATTTATTATTTGGCTCTCGCTTGTATTCGTGTGGCCGCAAAAACTGCCGCACTGATGAAGGTGACGTCACAAGATCACGTAATCAGTATACCGTAAAATACCGGGGGAGTGCCTACCCCACCTTCAGTGAAAACTGGATTAATCTAGACATGGGTGCTTGTCCAGTCAAAGCATGCGCAAGGGAAGAAGTGGGCTCTCAAAACATATTTTTTGTTTATTGGTTTATCTCATTGATTTTTTGCACAGGATGCAGTTTACTGTATGTTGTATTTTACTGTATGTTGATCACATAATCGCCCCAAGTTACATAATCACGTAATTACTATAGGTCGTGTCATTGTGTAATAAATATGGGCTACATGATTACATAAGCTCTAATGACGAGACGTGATGCCGTCTTGTTGAGTGATGTCGCGCGCGTGTCATTTCGCGTATTCGGACCCATTGCGGCAACGACCACGGTACCATGTGGCTCTGAGGCAAAGCGCCGGCCTACGGATCCCCAGGTGGCGGGTTCGAATCCCGGCCGAGGTGCGCGCAATTTGACAGAGGCTTATTGCGGAGAAGGCGCCGTGCCGTGTAACCGAGCTTTCGTTGCACTTCCAAAGATCTCCAGGTGGTCCAAATTAATTCTCAGTTCTCCGCTGGGGCGTGCCAGACGCCCATCAATGGTTTAGCGTGTAAAACCCCCAAATTTGACTTTCGACGGTACCACGTTACTGGTAGTTGCACCTACCACACAATCGTTGGCCCATTGCCAACGATGACGTTGGAGATGACTCTACCCGACATAGGCGATCACAAGCCGTGGCGTCTGACGAGCTGTGGAGACTTGCCATAGGTTAGTTAGGTTGACTCAATAATTCAAAGCTTGCAGGGACAGTGCTGCAGACTGTGGCTGGTCCAGTCGAAAATGCAGACACTGCTCCCACGCACTTTTGCGCAGCCTCTGCACTTTCTGTACAATGCCCACAAATCTGCTTGCAAAGATGGCACTTCTATGCAGAACACTGCACAACTGAGCTAGGCAGTAATCCATACTCCCGCCATTTTTACTCCTCGCCGCGGGTGATGAAGAGGGTCAACAAGCTCCACCGCAATTGCGCAGCTGGGAACGAAAGCGAAAACGGTCCTTTGCACAACAACCCTAAAAAATCGCGCCCCGAAGTAAGAAAAAAAATCATTGTTGCATACATTGTTATTGGTCCACCGCCTCCCGAAATGTCCAAAAGTAAAATAACAACAAAAGGAAAAGAGCCTGTTAGGGAAACGTTCTGGAAAAAGGATAAAAAGATACCTGACAAAAGTAGAGGGCCTAGATTTACGAGAGAGAGGGAACAGTTCAAACCATGGAGAGCATCTGCAATATAATGGTGGACGCCTCCTGCGCCATTTAATCGGAAGTGCACGTGTGCTGCGCCGTGGTAAGGCGAGGACGAAAGCGGGTGGAGAGGCAGACACAGACACTTTCGTCTCTCTTGCAGCTCGTTTTGCAAACGTGGCGCCACGCGACCTGGATTGAACAGTTGGAAACTCTGAAATGTATGCTCTCTAGGCAAAAGTAAACAAAGAGATCTTCGGCCTGGCGGTGCTCGTCGTGCGTCCGCGCGTTTTCGCTTGGGTCCAGTTAAACGATGCAAAGTCCTTGCTCTTTAGTAATATTGCATCTCTTCCTCCATAGAAACGTATTGGCGCCTGCCGGGCCTTTAGAACGCAATTGCATTAAATGATAAATTAACCGAGATGGAATTAACGCAAGTTCCAGTATGTGAATTACTGTTTGGAGGGCTCGTAGGCTTTTCCGGCATGCATCAGTGCTGAGACCAGGAAAGATTCCTTGGCCATCAGTCGAGAGATGCTCGAGAACCCACGCCCTAACAGATTACACCAAAAGCCCAATGGGCAAAACAGATCCAAAGAGCAACAGATTCTGCTTCAGTCTGCTTTATGCCAAGTATCGATGTAAGCTTTCTCTTTTCTGCTCGTGTCAGAAGAGATGTTTTACAGCGAAGCTGTTATGCGCTAGGATCTGGGAAGAAATGCGTCCGCGGATGTTGACGGAAAACTCCCCATTGGTCGTGGCAAGTATGAATAAATAAAAATAAAACGAGGGGGCAACCAGCGTGAGTCAGCCTTCCTTGGCTTTATTAGATAGTGAGGTCCTGATCCCTTGTTATCATCTCTGGGCATCGTCCTCGAGGTCGTCCTTGAAGTTGTTCTTGAGGTCATCCGAGTGGTCGTCCTAGGCATCGTCCTAGAAGTCATCCGAGAGGTCATCCTCTAGGCATCGTCCTCGAGGTCATCCTGTCCTAGAAGTCGTCCTTCAGGTCGTCCTAAACGTCGTCCTTGAGGTTGTCCTAGAAGTTGTCCTTGAGGTCGTACTAGAAGTCGTCCTTGAGGTTGTCCTAGACATTGTCCTCGAGGTCGTTCCAGAACATGTCCTCGAGGTCGTCCTAGAAGTCGTCCTCAGGTCGTCCTAGGCGTCATTCTCGAAGTTGTCCTCGAAATTGTCGTAGAAGTCGTCCTCGAGGTCGTCCTTAAAGGGGCACTGACACGTCAAAGTCATCTTTTTTTGTGTTATCCGAAACGATTGAAAACGATGCCTGGAGGCTACCCTCGCCATTTGAAACTTGGGAATCCAGTATTTGTGAAGTAAAAAAACAATTTCTAAATGCAGAGCTTGAAGTTCCCGCGCGATCCGCGCCAGTGGAGTGACATCAAATATTGAGAGGTCCTGCGAGTCGAGTTTCTTTTGCGCCTCCGCTCTGGAAGGCCGTTGCCGCCCAATGTCGCCGCGACCCGGAGCGAGGAGGTGAGGAGTGGGAGAGAAGGGCACCGGCGTACCGGGAAACCGGTTTCCTGCATGCGTGCCGTGCTGCCTATCGCTTCGAGCAGACGACGCTGCCCCGGCGGAGTATCAACCGAAACTTTGATACACAGACACCAAACCCAGTTGTTTTGACCATTTGACGATTTCCTTTTCCAAGTCTGAGAGGTCGTCAGGCACCTAAAAAAGACCACTTCGTCCGATTCCCCGACTCACCGATCACCCTCTAGCTACATCCGTCGAGCGCTGCCATGTTTTCTGAGGGAAGATAAAAATCCAGGATGCGACATCACGCCAGCCTCCGAGTTTTGGTATTTCAAAAAGAAGGGCCGTAGTGCGTTCGCAATTGCATTAAAAACATGTTTTACGATTGCCGTTACTAAATGTTACAGAAATGTGACCTACAAAGCTTCTAAATTTTATGATATTTGACGTCACAAATCAAAAGGAGCGAGGAGGTGAGGAGCGGGAGAGAAAAACGCCAAAAATAAAAAAGCGCGCGCGCATGGGGAAATTTTTTTTTGTGATGCGGTATTTTTTTGCGTGTTTATCACTACAACTTGCATTGTTTTAGACAATAAAAAAGTACAACCTTTGGGGTGTCGGTGCCCCTTTGAGGTCGTCCTAGAAGTCGTCCCTGAGGTCGTCCTAGGACGAGAGGTTGTCCTTGAGGTCATCCTAGAAGTCGTCCTTGAGGTCACCCTAGAAGTCCTCTACGCATCGTCCTAGACGTCATAAAAATAACAGCTTTGCTGGTCCTCCGTCTTCGCGTAAAGTGGAAGGGCTCTGCAAAATTTTTTTTTTTTAACAGTGTTCTCTTGAGGGGAAATTACCTCCCTGCCAGAATAATCGAACATGTCGAGCCTTTTCAGCCCATCAACTTGGGGCATTCCCCTCCTTTCTAGGCATTCATTGGCCTTTCTCGGGCCTTCTTTAAGTGAAAGTGAAACTTTGGCACACGACCCCTTGCCCCATCCGCGCTGGCGGCGGGGATTCATTCACTCAGACTTTCTCCGTGCCTGTGCACGATCGGAAGGAAACTTCGGAGCTCTCCAAAACGACTCGAAATTCGCCGGTTCATTTGGCTACCAACACGAACTGCTCCCAGCTTGCTCCGACACGGCATTGTCTTCTGCGTCCAGTATTGCTGGGAACCTGCTGCGTGCACTTGCATCCTCGTGTGCGGGCACACGGCCCCATTGGCAATGCTGCACGATGGATTCCCGGCTGTCCGGCTAAGGGTGCTGCCTTGCAGGGACGGGCGGCTGCACGTCGGACCACTTCCGGTGTGCCGAGAGCGCCGGCTGCATCCCGCTGGCCGACGTCTGCAACTCCCACCCGGACTGCGCGGATGGCAGCGACGCAGTGGGGCTGCGATCAGAACCACGGTGAGACCCCTCGGACTGCACTCTGACAGGCCACGTTGGGCTGCTTTGCCTCTTTGTTGCTTTGGATGGGCTTTGCTCACGTTTCGCCACACTTTGTTTTGTCCTATTTTTGCTGCAATTGCACATTGTTGGCACCTTCTTAAGAAGAACCGAGTACATTACTTTAGACGTTGGTTTTGGCAGCTATGGCTGCTTAGCTTGGAGAGAGGGCTGGCTAGGTGGTGACCTTTCGTGGGTAGTCTGCCAACTACACACGAAAGCCAGCCCAATGTGCTTCTGACCGTCGGAACACATTGGAATCGTACATTTGTGTCGGTGTTCGTGGCTTTTATGCCCCTTACTACCGATAATAAAAACAATTGTCAAGAAAGACGAGATGCGGGCCAAGATGGCTGCTGGAAATCTTGGTCGTGTGGGACCCTCCAAAGTGAACGTGCAGTGGCTTAGTGGACAAAGGTCCATTCCTTGAGACTGAAAGGATGTGGGAACTTGCAGACGAATGAAACTTTTCTGTGTGAGCTCCATGGTTGGTTGACACGCTTTTAATATGCAAAGAGTACTCGACGAATTTCCTGATTTTTCTCTTTTGTCTGTCAAACCCAATACCACAGCAGCTGGCAGCGCAGCCTCCACCGTGGTCAGAGACGAGTTGCGGAGCTTCCATAAAAATATTTTACTTTTATTTGCAATTTAGTCGAGTTTGGCTCAAAATACGCACAAAAAGGTGAACACCGCTTGACTCTATTTTGTGCGTTAATTATGCCACCACAAGCTTGTAACTTCAAAACAAGTTTGTGTTACTCATTCCCGTCCAAATTGATCAACCGTGATGGACAGTTTGCAAGCCCCATAGCAAAGCCTCCAATGTGTTTCTGGATAAGTTACAGTATCCAGTGGTTAGAACTCTAGTTTCAGTTTCTATATTGCTCTATTTTTTCCCATGAGATGGCGATTTATCATCACCAAACATGCAGCGGAAGAAGGGCGCTCCATGTTGCGAGCATGGTGGCTTCCTCGGAAGCGTCTGCAGTTCATTTTGCTGCTGATAGTAGCACGAATGAGTCGTCATCAGATTTTAGTTCCGACAGCAATGATTTGTCAAATAACATCGACAACTGCACGTCAGTAAGGCTTGTTTTGGCTTTCATGGTCTTTACTGGTCTCGCACGGTTTGTGCGTGTTGTCAGTGCAACTGGTGTTTTTACTTTAGGCACTCTAGTTTCAGTTTCTATATACAGTAGAACCACTTTATAGTAAACCTGTCGAGTCTATGTCGGGAGTTTTACTGTATATTTAAAAAATCTGTTATTGAAGCTTTAAGAAGGCAGTGGAAAGAAATAAAATGTTTATTAGTCCCAAAACAAACACTACAACTATAAAAATACCACTTACGTTGCAGTAAAGAAATCAGTTATATTGGTCTGTTTTGTAGGTGCTTCATACTTCACAAGGAAGCTCTCAAAGCTTGTCGTGTGGGCATGGTGTTGCTCATTAGCGTAAAAACACCACTTCATATACATTGCCTTAGGAGTGTGTCTGGGAATTTCGGTAAGATAGTCGGGGAAAACCTGGAGACGTCGGGGAACTTCAAAAGGTCATTTTGTCACACGCCTCGGTAAATTTGACGCTTGAAGCGTAAGATGGTGCGCGACTAAATACATTGCTTGACAACCAATTTGTCAGCTTCCGCGAAACACAAGCGGGGAGTGGTAACCGCGAGGTCCGTCCTCGATGTCACTTGGGCTTCAGCTTATCGCTTTTGTTTGTTGCAACTGAGGTTGAACATGAGAGGGACGTCTCTCGTTTTCCCTGGTCTATCATAATTTTCTGTAGAGTGGTTGGCTCGGATTTGCTCTTGTGTTTCTTGTTTTCTTGGAGGCTAGCTGGACGGTGTCCCAACTTGTGCAAGTTGCTCGGTTTGGCAGTCGGGCCAGGAGCATGCGTTGCAGCGCACCTCTGCCTCGCAGACCCTTGGAAGCAGTGCAGCCGAGACGAGTTCCGCTGCCGTGGCAACAACCGCTGCATTCCGGCCATCCGTCGCTGCGACGGCGTCGGGGACTGTGCAGACTCCAGCGACGAGGCCAGCTGCAAGTCGGGTGCGCATATCAACGCGGTTTGTTTCTCTTATTGCACGAGGAACTGAGCAGAGTACCGTATTTACTCGCAGAATGAACGCACTTTTTTCCCGAAAAATCGAGGCAAAGTTGGGGGTGCGTTCATTACGCGAGGTAAAGTTTTGCGTCCGTATTTGCTCGCATAATGAACGGACCTTTTATCCCGCAAAAATCGACGTAACTTCTTATCTCTTTGTGCGCGGCGCAGCGACTCAAAACCAAACTGCGATGCGCAAAAAAAAAAAAAAGCCCCTCTCATGTTTTGTTTTTTTTGCTTCCGTGTTTTGTTGTTTTTTTCCCCGCCTTTCGCAAGTTGTTTTGTTTGCCCACGCTGCCCATGCTTTCGCGACCTCGCTGCACCAGGATAGAAAAGTGTGTTCATTTCGAGGGCTTCTCGCTTCTCTTTCCAAAGTGCGACGAGGAGGCGAGGGCAGGATCTTCATTATGTGCGCTTTGCTTGGGCGAGGGCTTCTCTGCTTTTCTTTCTTATCTCTCATCTCCTTGCGCGCGGCGCGCGATCCTGAAACCAAACTGCGTCGTGCGAAAAAGAAAAAAAAAGCTCCTCTTTGTTTTTCTTTTCTCTTAATTCCGTGGATCTTTTTTTTTTTGCCGTCTTTCGCAAGCTGTTTTGCTTTGCTTAGGCGAGGGCTTCACCGCTTCTCTTTCCTATCTTCTTGCGCGCAGCGCGCAACCCCAAAACCAAACTGCGCTGTGCAAAAAAAAAAAAAAGCTTTTTATTTTGTTTTTCTTTTCTCTTGGTTCCGTGGATTTTTTTTTTTTTGCCGCCTTTTGCAAGTTGTTTTGTTTCGCTTTGCTGAGGCGAGGACTTCTCCGCTTCTCTTCTTAACTCCTTGCATGCGGCGCGCAAACCAAAATCCAGACTGCGCTGTGCAAAAAAAAAAAAATCTTTTTATGCTTTTTTTTGTTTTTGTTGGATCTTTTTTATTTTTTTAACGCCTTTTACAAGGCGTTTTGTTCGCTCACGCTGCCCATGCATTCGCGACCTCGCTGCACCAGGATAAAAAAGTGTGTTCATTTCGCGCGCGTGGAGGGAGGGGGTCAAAATTTTGACGTCCGAGTTGGGGGTGCGTTTATTACGCGAGTGGAAAAAAAAAGTCGAAATTTTGAGAGCCGACTTGGGGGTGCGTTCATTACGCGAGTGCGTTCATTGTGCGAGTAAATACGGTATGTCATTCTTTTGCCCTTTCATCGTCTTGCCACACGTACATGCATTTTCTTAGCAGAGTATTCGCGACTCCAGCGAACTATAGGGGGCGCGCTGGTCAGGCAAAATGCCGGACGAGAGGAGGTCGTGCTCGTCCTTCAACACTCGGACCACCATAAATGTCTTGCACTGCAGCGTAAAATCGGTGTTACATATGAAAGCAAAGCGATTTTTCGAAGGTAGAAACCTTCTTCTAGTCAGTGCATAGGAATGACACGGCAGAAGCATAAAAATAATTACTGGGAACGATGTTTGTTTCTATGCTGCCTATACGAGAACCAGGCAGCGATAGCAGACGACAGAGTCGAAACGACCTCCTCTCTCGGAGCTGCTACGGCGTCGATTTCGCTGGAGTCGCGAATACAGCTGGAATTTACTGAGACAAGGAATCTGTCGTAGAACCCAAATTTCAGTATTTGGAGTGTAACTTGCACAGCTTCGTTATGGGTCTGGGTGGATACTTACTGTACTTGCACAATTCTAATGCACTTTTTCTTAAACGATGCGCTTGAAGCTACACGCAAGTTACAGTCTACCCCAATAAACAGTAAGAGTGGAACGCAATAGCTTATTATAAACCACCGCTCCTTCCGAGCAGTCATGTCTGCATGGCCCAGTCGGTAGTGTGTCTGGCTCGCAGCCGAAGGGTCGTGGGTTCGAATTCCGCCTTCGCCTAAAGTTCTTTAAATTTTTGCTTTAATGCGAAGGGATGTCTTTATGAAGTGAAATCATTCGAGACACGCGTCAACCTTTAATGCGCTTTTACATGTGACATTTGAATCACTTTCATTTCCACGCGTGACGTCACCTTTGACGTGAGCATTGTGGGTTGTTTGAAATTCCGCAGAAGGTCATGTGGCTGCGACTTCATGACCCTATCGACCAATCGGGATTTTCGCTCACGCCAGCGACACCAGCTTTTAATGCGACAGCATTAACTGTCCCATGGAGCGAGCCGACGTCATCAGCCGCGCCAAATGGCAGATAAATTCCCAAAGCCGCAGTCTGAGGCTTTGAAACCAAGCAAAAAGCCACACAAAACGGCAATGATATGAAGCCAACACGTGTCAGTTTCACTAGCGCTGCCCCGTGGCACTGCGTGCCTGGCCAGAGCAGAAACGGTCGAGGTGTCGAGAGAATCGCATGCGGCCGCAGCGCCGAGAAGATCAGTAGTGGCCGCGGCACGAAGAACGACATTCATGCTTCCGCATTCACAACTCATAAGAAGTACTTAGGTGTACCTCGAGCCTTTTCTACGACACGAGCTCCTTAAAGCTCTCGCTTTAATGTTGAAAGAAAACTTGGAAAGGCTCGGCGTAAAATGGGCAGCTTCATTGACGTAGGAGCAACCTGCTTTTAAGCTGTAGGCTGGGTGGTTTAAGCTACAAGACTCGTGATGGAGTTAACGGCATTCACTACTTCCAGTTTCAAGATGGTAATCTTGAATGCTTCCATCCAGTCTCTGCCCAGCAGCATCAGGCATGCTCCTTTAACCACAAACAACGGCAACGTCGACTCCCAAGTGCCCACCTTGACTGCAGCAGTCCCCAAACCGACGAGAGCTCGCCTGAATAGCTCTTCAGTCGCACTTTAGAATGTTCCAGAGGTGTCCCGGGAAACAGAGTGTCAAGCTTGTCCTCACCGATGACGGAGACTCTGATGTCCAGCTGCCATGATCGGCGGCACGTTGTTCATGAGGACTTCCATCTGCATGGGCCCCTCCGCTCGCAGTGACCGCACGGAGCACTCGTCTGCGTCGACCTCTGTGTCCAGAAGGTCATCCATCCTGTGCACGAGTATCTCAGATTCTTGGAGACAGTTCGCTCTGCACACTGGCGACATGACCCTGCTGTCCACACTCGAAGCGAGGTGCTGGCACGGTGTCCACAGCGAGATGACCAATGCTTTTCACTGCACTGCTCGCAGCCGCGTTTCGTCTGGGCATTTCCAGCAGGTTTGTCGTGCCCGCCATGTCCGCCGACGTGACTACAAGAGCGCGAGAGTCCTTCTGGGGTAATCTTCCATGGCGATGATGAGCCGCTTTGTCGACTCCAGATCCAGGTTTGCAGTCTCCAAGAGTCGCGTCTGCATCGGTATCGCTATTACCAGACACAATCTGGTCCCTCATGTTACGGTCTTGTGTCGGGCCCAAGTTGCAGTTATCCACCAGATTGTTCAGCGCCGCCGCATAGTCACTGACGGACTCACCTTCTTGCCTTCGCTTTAAGAAAAACTTGAAACTCGCGACAACCTTTGATACTCTCGGCTTAAAATGGCCACCGAGAGCAGCGAAAATCGGCGAGAGCGTGGCATTGCTGGGTTTCTTCGGGCCAGTAGGCTTTGCAACATTGAGTGCGTTGTTGCCCTGCAGCTTGTCACCCAGGAACGCGGCTTCCTTCCCCTCGGCAGTGTCGTTGGCCACCGATTACGGCAGAACCCGCTCCTCGTATTCCGCCCATTCGGTCGTGCTTGCGTTGAAGGCCTCGACCTTCCCGACGGATGGCATTCCGAAATCCACCGCTCTGCGTTATCTGCACCAAAGCGCCGTCGCGAAGTTTATCTCTGGTCGGCACTTGTCGTAATCGCAGACTCGTGGCGAGGTCACGTCGAGGCACGACAACCACTCTCGTTCCGGTGTAAGTACAGAGTGCCTGACCTAGGCCTTGGCACGTTTATCTATCAAGGCCGCCGCTGCTGCCACCTGTTGGTGCCACAGTGCAACTATGGTGCCTGGAACGGCTCTCCGACTGGTCTGTTTACCGCGTTTTAAAAAGTGGTCCCTCGACTTCCACCCGGTGACGTCACAAAAGTGTCACGCTGTCGCAGGTCGCGACCCTGGCGGTGTCTCCGCAGCGGTGGTGGATGTAGCAGACGCCTGTTCAGCTGCAGGTCGCTCTCTGGTGGGACAGTCTGCAAAAGCTTCGGCAGCCAGAAGTTGGGACGCCATGACGACACCGACACTCGCGTTTGCTCATGCTTTTCGTCAGCATTTCTACGACCAATTAGACCAGGATTGCGACGTCTGACAGCATGACCCTCTGGCCTCTGCGACGTGATTTGTTGCCACTTGGGGACCCCTTTTGGTGTGTGGGCAGGATAGGACGCTAAACACACCAGTCGGAGACTTCTTCCAGGCACCATAGCGCACCTGACATCGTATGTCAGTCTGCCACTTTGCATCAAACTCTCAGAGCCATGTATTGGGAGAGTTTGGCCATTAACTGCTTTGAATAGACAGAGCATCTCGTGGCCAACCACAGTCTGCAAAGCAGCCCCAAGTGGTGTTCATGAGCTCCAAAAATGTGATTCTATGAATATAAGCTGTTTTAGCATCGCGAGATTAAGAAGGTATAACTCTAGGTGACTGAAAACTTGGCGAATCTCAGGTTTTTGTCATGTCCATATTCAACGGTCAAATAAACGAACCAGCGCTCCAAACCAGAGCAAACTGCATAGTTGCAATGATTGCTGCTGATTTGCTATTGACGCCATTGTCACCGAGACGCCGAGATTGAACGCTGCTATTTCACGCTTTCAATGTTGTTTCCAATATTGTGACGTCTTTGGTCTGCTGATTGGTCGACGCTGTGTTGCACTTTTAGTTTACGCTCTAACCGCGGAAATAATATTCGGCGGCGGCCTTTGCTCCACCCACTGATGAAAGCCTCCCAATATACAGCTCTGCATACTCTCAACAAGTTTCAGCGCGTTTGCCGCTTGGCCAAAGAGTGAAGTGGAAGCTCCTCCCACTTCTTTACCATAAAGTTCCGAAAGAACATCCACCCAAAATGAAGAGACAAATGGTGAAAAACATGGGGTGGGTTATCTCTGGGGATGCCACAGCAAAACTTTATCAAAAATTAAATGATAAATACCCTGGCACTGTCCACAAACCACGTGACGCGGTAACTGATACCGCAGATTGCGGACACCAGAAATTCACGATCCGATAAACTCGCGGGACTTGGCTACGAACTCCTGTGTCACGGGAAAGGATACCGCAGGTTGCGGACGCAGCAGATTCGCGTTTCACAGTACGAAGGACCCGCAGAAACTCGCCAAGAACTCTCATCTCACGGGAACGAATGCCGCAAATCGCGGATGCAGCAGATTCAAGTTTTAAATTGCAATAAACATGCGGGAACATGCTGCAAACTTGACTCTCATGGAAACCGATCTTGCGCACGCTGATTGTGGACAAAAACGTGGCGATCGTGTTTTTGTTCGAGATGGCACCAATTGTGAGAGGTATGTAGTGCCCCCTCCAGTCCACCCGTCTGTGGCCGCCAGGCTCGGCGGGCAACATTGGTCACCGCACCAATAAGCACCTTGGAGCGCACGCTGCCCCGGTCAGTCATCGTCCACTCTCACAACCAGGCTGCGAGTCGTCTCTTCTCGCCGGGTGCTTCGGTCCCCTTTGTCCACGTTCTCGAAGAATTGTGACACCAATCGATCTCATACACTGTGGCTTTGAATGGAAAAGCCGTTTTGGCACTGCAGTAATGGTGAAAGCTCAAGGCCCAGCCAAACTTGGGTGTGGACGAAGTGAATATGCTGCCGTTGGAGCAAGCTACAGGCTCAGCCGTCGGACTGTGCTGCAGCAACAAGCCACTCCGGGACTACTGCAGAGAGGTTTCGGCATCCGGAAGGGAGAAATCGTGAGGTTGCAATAGCTTCTTTGGGAAGAGCAGAAGCGCGCACCCCGCGACCACGGAAATCATCTGAGCAAATGTGAATTATGTCATGAAAGCACAAAGTTTGCCCAGAGCAGAGTTAAATGCGAGTTGGATTGCGGCCGCACAGTAATCAATATCTTGTGCGACCCGATAGTGAGAGGATTCAAACAAAAAAGCTTTTGAGTCGAAAAGATTGTCTGCTAAAGACGCCGGCTCTTGGCGCCGTATGCTCGTTCGTTAGCGGCAGTTGGCGTCGCGACCGCTTGCGCCACCTCTTGTCTCCCGTGCGAAACAGCGCCGTATTGTTTGAAGACCGGTGGCGTCGCTGCGTTTCCATAGGAGCTAAGCCTTTTTCTTTCTTTACTTTTTACTCAGGTAAGTTCGCTCCTTGCGAATTTTACAAAAAAATGCATCATCTGTGGGCAACGCTGCACAAAATCGTAGCGCGATAGGTTAAGAAACCGAATTTTGCTGTCGATTTAAAGAGCCTTGCCGCTACTTGGGACACCCGGCATATATAAAGATATATTTGCTCATATAACAGGTTCGTGCATTCTGCACTATTCTGATTATCTTCTGGAAGTAGTGCTGAGTTTCTCATTACTTTCTCATGTAAATGAACAGGAATAGCTATAGCACTTGTAGGCTACGAGTGCCAGCTCTTTGCTGAAGGAGTCACCCCGGTTGCACAAACTCTTGCTAAGCAGAAGAAAATCCCCAAAATAAAGCTATGCACTCGGGCTTCTAGCTGTCTGACAATACCTTTAAAAGGAAAGAATTTTTTTATAACGTTGCTATCAAAATTGTCAGGAAAGCAAACACTCCAGTATGAAAAGAAGTTTTTCTATGCCTTTTGAGCCCAGTGAATTGTGTGACAGGGCAAGGACGGTGTGCTTTCTCTCGTTCTATTGAAAACTGCCAGTCATGTGGTGTTTTTAATTTTCTTATAACATCAAGTGTGGGCCCAAAACCAGACGTACATGCGAATGAAAGCTAAATAGGGCGATACTCGTGAGCTTACAAAAAGCAGAGAGCAGAAGGCTAAAAATTCTCTGGAATGCCGCTGGGACTGCTTTGCAACATGAGACACCACTGCTGTTTGTTTATATTTTTTCTCCCAAAATAGCAAAATATTGCCCCCCCCCCCCCTGGCCCTCGTCCTTTCAGGGGTGGTGGGCTCCCAGGCGAAAATCAGTCCACTTCCAGCTGGATTATGGAACTGGAAATGAGGCGGTCCAGCTGGATTCCAGCTGGATTCCAGCTGGACCCAGCTGGAATCGGAGCTGGACCCCCTCATTTCCAGTTCCATAATCCAGCTGGAAGTGGAGTGATTTTCGCCTGGACTATCTAGCCCTCAGACTGGAATCATCCCTGGACTAGAGGGAAGAACGAGGCCACACAATGGGCTGACTTGTTGTACCGTTTAAATGATGAAACAGTTCAAGTTAGCTCACTGTGTACTCTTGTTCCCTCTTGTTTGTGTCTAGAAGTGCCTCCATGTTTTCAAAGATTTAGCACCAACTCGCCCAACAGTCAGCATTGATGATCCGAAGCTTAGACCTGTCCATTTCTACGCTAAGTTCATTTTAATCCAACTGTATTTATGGACTGTGCCCTCAGAAAGTCTAATGCCTACATTGAGATGGCAAGTAAATAATGAATTTGACGTGGCATTTGAAACTATAAAAATGGCCTGCTATACCTAATTGAGGAGATTTATAAATCTTCTCGCTATGTGCGAATACCCATTCTTTAATCTTGAATTTAAAGGAAAAGGAGACAATCACTAATGACGAATGTAGGTTGTCGGGACATCTCTATCTACCATTGTCTCGCATAATAGCCACAGTTTAATGTTGAAAATTTTACCATAACCTAAATATCAACATTCACCGAGCTTCTTTTCAAATGTGCGGGCGTGCACAATCCCGCTTTGAAAGTTTGCTTTCCTCCTACTGCAATAGTTTTGTTAGGCCCGTTCAACGTGCTTGTTACCTAAGCTCGTGCACTGCACAAGGGAGCTGTGCGGGTGTCGCTTCTCAGCAGTGCACCAATGCTCGGTAAGAAGTGGGCTCAACGGGACTAACCCACCGCGCTTAACACTTTGTGTCATCTAGAAGCAAATAGCCTATTATCGAAACTACTCTTAAAAAATTTGAATATTGGCACAGCTCTAAACGATTACATTCGAGTTAATTAGCTAATTATCCAATATCTCGTCTAATGGCCCACAGGATCCCCAACTTAGCCCAAGGGCTAAAAAAACTCCAACGGAAGTTTCCTTTTTGACAAATACCGAACCCTCTAGAAAAAACACCCTCTTTGTTTCTTTATTCTCGCGCATAAACGATATTGCGCCATAAAATAATATCTCGGCATCGTCGCCTCCTAGAGAACCGCAATATTTTTCGCGGTTTTTAGCGGTCACTTTTGCGAAGTAAACTTTTTAAGCATAACCTGACTTGAGTTGTGTGAACCTGTCATTTTGACTGCAGCCAACGCCTGTAAAATGAAAGGGCATTGGTCCTAATTTTTTTGAGCGAGGAATTTGCGTGCCCCACCGAGTATGACGTTTGAGAACAACTAGAACTTTCTACGAGTAAGTGCCGATTGTTTTGTTTCGGAAGGTGGTAAAAACGGGAAAGCTCCACCCAATACCTACAGTGGGCCGGGGTTAGAGTGCACGAGGGCCAACCGACATGCAGGAATCAGAGATGCGCAGAGTCAACACGCAGAAGGTATTGTGCTAGCCAAGTTGAAGAACGCTTGTTTCTCCGTACGTCAAAAGTGGTCCTTGAGTAGCAACATATGGTTGGCAGAAAGAAGGATGGAATGCGAGGGGAGCTGGAGGGCAACCCCCGCAGTGCGGTTAACGGTGGGACACCGTGAGGACGCCCTTTCTGCCTCTGGTCTCTGCAGAGCTGTACTCGGTGCACTCCCTGCTGGTGGACAGCAAACACCCCAACTGGACGAGCGTGCGCATCTTCTGGCAGCCTCCCGGCGGGAACCAGAGCTTCGAGTACCTGCCCACTGTGCAGTGCGTTCTCTCCTTCTCTCGTAGGAGTATTTGCGCATGTACACACCCGCATTCCGTCTCTCGAGCGACTCGGCAGCTTTGGCAGCGGCATCCTTCGCTCTGCGGAGCAGAACGGTGCCAAAATGTGCGAGTTTTAAGTCTGTTTCTTTTTAGCCATCCCCCCAGGAAAGTTAGGATTTGTAACGCAAAATGAGTGCGCCTGCGGGGGAGAGCGATAGGTGATTGAGAATAAAATACCCCACGTCCCGAGATCCTGACGCTCAACCACTGCTGACTTGCCAGGCGATGGTTGTTAAATGCAGTGATGCGATTGCTGCACACGCCTGACTACTACATCTTGCTACATTTTACCGAAATGTTGAGAAATTTGTGCCAACATTGTGCCTTAGTTTTACTTTAATAACCCCGAAAATATAATATCTTGAGCCTTGGAACTTGGCCGGATCATTTCGATAGGGTTGTGCAAGTTTTCCGAACTTTAAATTATCTCCTCAAATAATGCCACTAGTCGATCTGATTTCACGTCAAACACTGACAGTACTTGGAAGTTCCGCAATAATTCTTACATTCAAGTTCTATTCTGGCGGGTTACTTATATAGCAAGTTGGTTTCACATGCACTGGTTAGTTCTCTCCCAGAATGCATCACATTCGCGGAGTGCCGCGTGGGGAACCGGCTGCGAACGGATTCGCCGAATGCGCCGAGTGCAGACTGATGCTGTTGCCATCTATGTTGCAGCTAGAGTACCAACCTCAACCGAAACTAGTGTCTTTCTGTTCATCGTGATGGGTGGGAAAGCAATCGTGTACAGTTTATATTTGCGATGACTTCAAGCAACTCGGCAGTCGTAGAGATATTTACAGACTGCGTAAGTTCCCGCAGCCAGCTTGCTACTAAAAAACTGGTTGCTACCTTTGAATTCTTATAACCGTTTACACTGGAGAAAATACCATCTGCGCAGAAGCCTGATCAGCTTTAAGCACGGTATAATGCATGAACAAATGAAAGGATATGACTAGGCATGGGCGAATAGAGGATTTTGGGTTCAAATCGAATTCAAAGCGAATAGTGATTTCGGCCGAATAATTTCTGAATCGAATAGTTCGAATAGTACAAGCAACAAATACCCCAAGATATGTTTAAACTATAGTTTTATATTTGTCCTTATTTGGTATTAGAAGTACTGTAATTGTTAATTTCAAGTGTATTGAGTTCGGGAGCACGAAATGGTCAAAATGGTCGGAAGCTTGCACCATCTGGCCGGAAATCCAAGCCAGAGTAAGTCAAACCCATTTATATCGAACAAACTATGCCGAGAGCACGGAGCACGTCCAACGGGAGCACCTTTTCCTGTAGAGCGCCGTTTTGCTCTGCAAGTTGGCTTTCCTCCAAAATCTGTGTGTCTGGCTCTGTGGGGGAAAGCCAGACTAAGCAAAGCAAGCTGGCTTTTTTTTTTTTTCTTCTCTCTGGGTGGCTGCGTTAATCGGATGGAGCGGGGAGAGGGAGCACGGAGCACCCTCTCTCCGCTCTCTCCGCAAAAAGATATATTTTCTTTTCTTCCAAGCAATCAACGTAACCGCCTGTTATAAAAAAAAAAAAAAAAAAAGCCAGCGTGTTTTTTAGGTTGGCTTTTCCCCCAATGCGGCCACTCGCGTTGGGGAAAGCCAGCTTGCAGAGCAAAACGGCGCTCTTGGCAGTTCGATGTATCGGTAGCGGCTGCTATTTTTGTTCGATGCAACCATAGTTTTTGCTATATATTATCACTGTAACATTACTGTGCACAAAAATTGTTCGATATAAGGAATAATTCGATGTAAACGGGTTCAATATAGTCGTGTTTGACTGTATTTAGAAAGGTCGAATAATTCTATATTGTCGAATAATTCGATATTGTCGAATAATTCAATATTGTCGAATACTTAAATTCGATTCGAAGCGAATGCCGAATAGAACAGAATTCGATTGGCTATTCGTCATAACTGAATATTCGCCCATCCCTAGATACGACTTAAAACTAGTCCGTTAGAATATCCAGCA
This sequence comes from Ixodes ricinus, assembly GCA_037355805.1. Classification (NCBI taxonomy): domain Eukaryota; kingdom Metazoa; phylum Arthropoda; class Arachnida; order Ixodida; family Ixodidae; genus Ixodes; species Ixodes ricinus. The sequence goes on along the minus strand of JAZHYW010011208.1, from coordinate 105,965 downwards.
ATATGTTTCGTGAGACTTGATTTAGTTTGTTGTATACAGGTGGATGAGATTTGAGCCCTGATGAGGGTGTTGAGAAGGAGAGCTTTCTCAAACAAAATATGATGGGACAAGAGAGCCGACGTAGGTAAATGTTAAACGTGATGATTTTGCGCGAGCGTCAGGTAAAGTCGACACGAGCTTTCCCGGATGCTGACTGGATGCATCGCAGGTTTCTGCGTGGGGAGATTTGTCGACAAACGTTTAACTTTTCACCCTCCCGCGGATGGTGAGAGAGATCTCGCGACCACCAATACGTTTGCCCTGAGCCTTTCTTTACACACTGGTAGATTTCAGCGTTTGTACAGCAACAGAGCGATTCAAAACCTGCAAATAAAGCACGGGTGGTCAATTGCTTCTTTCATGAAATAGCAGACGCTCACAATTCAAACTCTGGGTGTTTGATTCCGTTGGCCAGCGGGGCGCAGTTTCCAGCGGAAAATTTACTTTTTTTTTCTTTGGTTTCGTCTTGCGAATGACGGATTGTAGCAGACAAACCCCCGTCGTCTGTTCTTTCTCCTCGCTTGAGCAAGGCATGAGGGAATTTCCTTTTGGTGCACACTGGATTTTCTCGGTGCAGCGAGTGCATGCACGCGTGGAGCACCGAAACAAGCTTGGAGAGTGCAGCCAGTCGTGGAGTGGTGACCGAAAGGAGCCCACTCCACGCTGCGAGTGGGCGCGCGTGGGCGCGAGTGCGGTTAAACCATTTCGCTATTAGTTTTGTCGAGTGTGCTTCTCACCGCACACTAGTGTGCTGCGGTGACCCGACAACCGCCAAGGAAGCGCCGCGATTTTGCATGTCTTGCTTTGCCACAGCACAGCTGCGAGCTAAGGGGAAAGCACTCGTCCAGAACGAGACCAGACAATTTTTGAATAAACCTTCGGCTTGTATATATGATAGACTGACTGTGATATCCTGGCAGTATCTTTTCACAATTCTAGATTTAGCGAGGATACTTTGGTATTGCGAGAAGATTTATATGGACTCTTCCTTAGGTTTATGTTTTATTCAACTTTTTTGTTTCGTTGTCACTTTTATTTAGGTGCGAGTAAATCCTAACTAGATTAGGGGGAGTAGTGGATGGAAGCTGGGGAAGAACCTTAATGAGTTCGGCGGGATTGTTTTTAGAGGGACAGTGACGAGGTATTTATGTTTGCAGAAGGTATTTATTTCAACATGACCTATAAGGGCCCAACTGACCAGAACACAATTTGCAGCTCGAAATTTGTTTTCTTTCCACCCGAAAACAGCCGGTTGAGGATTGGCCAGCTCCAGTCGCACTCACTCTCGTTTCCATGGTCACGTGGCGTTCAAACTATGGGTACCAAATATATTCACAGTCGTGGGTTATCTAAGACTCACATTCATTAGAAATAAAAAAGAATACAAACCCCATTTTTTGTGGCATCCAAGATGCTGCCAATACGTTGATCGACCAACAAATGTTGCACAGATCACACGAATTATATGTGCACATCCTTTTCAATATCGCGACGAAACCGCGGGCTGGACGACGCGATAGTGGCACGCGATTGACTAACGTTGCGACAGAGATGGGGCTGTTACTTTAAAACCGTCATTTGTGGTACTGGCCAATCAATCTTCAAGCGCAGAAGATCGAATGGATCAAGCACGCAACAAACCGTTGACGCAATTTTGTCGTCGTCTGCTTCAGAGGCCGGAGAAGCGGAGGAGAGGAAAAAAACTCTGTCGGGTGTAGTCACGTGACTTCTGGCCATGAACTGCCGTGCTTGTGTTACAGTTTTGAGTAATTGGAGCTTTTCTTACTTTATTAAAAATATACGTGACTGCAGCAAAATATCGATTGAATAGTTTCCTGACGCCATATTAAATCGCCTGGCAAAAAATTTAAAAATATTTTGGGGGTGTCACTGTCCCTTTAAAAAGCGTTATAATCATTGACGAGCCAATGTTTGTTATTAAGTTCAACGTTCAAAATGTAATTGACATTTCATAATCAAATGACAAGAGCTTTCTTTTGATCTGAATTAAGAACTGCAGTTTTATTACGTCTAGAGCTTGAAGGAAACATGAATATACAGTCAAAATTATTGCATTCTAACATTATTTTGCATTCAAACATTATTTTCCTCGGATTTGATGCCTAAATTAAAGTAACCATTCCCCACAATTCATGCTGTCCTTTGTCAGTCATTGTCTTGTTACCGTGTCTGGTGGTTCTATATGCAACTAAACAGCTAGTTCTGTGTTTGAGGGAAATGCTCCTGCTGCGCAATTGACGCTAACAAAAGGTTGCACATAAGTGATGAGGCAAAGTAGAGTTGCCTAGTTGGGCAGGTCGAAACATGCATCTTAACGTAATCTTTGCAGTAGTAGGAATGAAAATGAATTTATTTTTGCTGCTCCGAAATGGACTTTTGACTGCGCCAAGAGCTGCTTCGAGACAACTCGGACCCATCGCGTCGCTGTAAATGGAATATTCCTTTGGCCAACTGGTGCTGTGGAAGGTGCAAGCGGCACGAGCGGGTAGCTTCATGTTTTGCTGCACAAGGGGTTGTGTAACTGAGGCGCAGTGGAAGGCGAGCAGCACGCTTCCATCCACAGGAGTCTGATACCAGCATGCTGGATCCGATCATTTTTTAGAATGCCTCGCGAGAGAAAGGAGTGCCTCAAGTGCCCCAACAGAAGCAATGGCCCAGATTGGCTCGGGGCTTTAGGGCGTCATGCAAATGAGACGGCGTAAAAGCGAGCATTTGGCCAGAGGCAGACAAGCAAGCTGGGCTCCTTGTACAACCACCCAATAGGGGAAATACGGCTTTCAGAAAAGAAACCTCAAAACATGAACACGGCCTCAATTTTTTTTTTTCCAGAAGTTTGATTATAATTTGCACACCCCCTTTCTAAAGCCCGAAATTTTTTTCTTTTTTTTTTTTTGAAGTACACAAATTGTACAAGTTGTTACGGTACATTTGCAAATTTTTGTTTTTTTAAACTTCCAAGTTTGTCTCCGCTTAAACCTTCGAGTGCCAGGTTTTTTTCCCGCAGGTCGAACACAAATTTCGGTCTTGCCGCAGAAAAACGGTAGCGTGCTTTATGAAGTATATTTATTTATCAGAAGGCACACTGATCTGTGGGCATGCCTCAGAGCTAGGATATTTTTCTTCAATTCTACTTTTGGACAAGGTACTATGTAGTACCACCGGCCCCGCATCCCAAAGGTTACGTTTTTCGAGTGGCCTTAAACAACAATTTTTTTAGAAACTGGGATTTTCTTATTTAGTTTATTACTAAATTTAGTGTTGCACAAATAGTGGATTTTGAGTTGGAAACGAACAGCGGTTTTGTTTGAATATTTCTAATTGAATATTGAATAGTTCCTCAGTCTTTCACTACTGCATCGAGCAAAACTCCAGCTGAACTCGTGACGGTTCCTCAGGTTCCACCTGTCCATTTCTGAGCTGAGTTAGGTAGTTTTAATCTAACTATATTTATGAACTGGGGCCTGAGAAAGATGAATGCCTACATTAGTATGGCAAGTACATAAACGACGCATTTGACATACCTTTGAACCTATAGAGAGCAACAGCTATTATGTAATCTAGGGGATTTTTAAATCTTCTCACTATATGCAAATATTCTTTTCTAAATCTTGAATTTGAGAAAACAGAAAAAAAAAAAAAAGACAACCTTGAGCGATAAGCACAGGTTACCAGGACATCTCTGTTTAACGTCCCAGGAGAAAATCAGTCTACTTGTAGATGGATTATGGAACTTACTCCAGTTGGATCCAGCTGGAAGTGAGACAATCCAGCTAGATTGTCTCCTTTCCAGCTGGATTCAGCTAGGATAAGTTCCATCTGCAAGTGGACTGGTTTTCTTCTGGGATATTACTTTCGCATAAAAGGCACATTTTAATTTTGAAAAGTTGACAGTAGTCTAGATATGAACATTTACAAAGTTTTTGTTCTTAGATGCACTAGATGCACGTGTACCATCCCACTTGGCAAGTGTGCTTTCCTCCTTAGCAGGCGACTGCAATATTTCTACTTTTCTCACTGTTGATCACGGTGGCTTAGCCTTGTTGAACGCACTTCTGAGCAAGCACCGGTGCACTCATCCGCAAAGCTCAGTTTCGTGGGTGTTGCGTCTCCACGGTGCACCGGTGCACACTCAGCGGGGCTAACCCACCGCATCAAGACTTGGAAAAATATGAATACGGTAAACTTTCGTTAATTTGACCTTGACGGGACCTTGAAATTTGGTCGAATTATCCGAATGATCGAATTAAAAAAGGACAGAAAAACGGCTAAAATTAAACTTCCCTTTATTGTCCAGAGTACTCACGGATGGTCTGCTGCCGTCTGCGCTTAAAACGCGTGTCCAAAAGCATGCTCCGGAGAGCAACGTAGCTAAACGTCACAGCACAAAAAAATCGCGTACTAACAAAAAAAAAAAGTATGTTTTTACGAGTTGATTTTGGTGCCGGGCAGCCAGACCGTCCGCGACAAAAAAATATAACGAGGCAAAAAGAAGAGAAAAGATAATTTGCTTTTTCCGACGCGCAAGATGGACCACACACAATGCTACGGAAACGCGCTTTTGAGAGCGCGCGCTCAGAAAACCACTTTGGCGCCGGGCGGCCAGATTGTGGCGACAGAAAAAAAGAAACTACAACAACAACAACAACCACAAAAAAGAAAAGGAAAAAGAACTTGCGCTTTTTGGCGCGCAAGATGGACCGCACACGATGCTACGGAAAAGCGCTCCTTCTGGGAGTGCGCGCTGCGTGCGCTGTCTTTGCGCCCGATTACGTGCTGTGTTCGCGCTACTCGACGCCAGATTGGTTGCGCTGGCTCGTGTCAATCGCTACGGTCCATCTCAACGGTGTAGAGGAGCAGGCGCATATTTGCGCACGTTCGGCTTTGCAGCAAAGGGCCCGTGTTTCGCCGTACGTTTGTGGTTTTTCTGCCGTGGTGCAGTGCAATGTGAGCCCGCGCGCATTCACTCGGGACAAATTATCCGATGCGCAGTCTTCCCGAGTTCGAATTATCAAACTTTTCCTCCCATAGAAATGTAGGGGCACTCGCCAGGACTTTTGAACACGATCGAATTAAACGAAAAGTCGAATTAACCGAGGTCGAACTAACGAAAGTTTACTGTATTACGGTTCATTTTGAACCGAACATTGAATAGCGTATTATACGAAACTACTACTCGAAAAGGGGAATATTTGCGCAACCCTACTAATTTGGTTTATTACCAATTTCTAGATTTCAGTGTCGGCCATAAAGCGCGAGGTTAAATGGCATAGATTTGCCTTTCTGGAACAAGGAAAAGATCAAACTGAGACAGAAGTTCCCGAAAAGAAAACCTTTGACGTGCCGACAACGGGTGCTATTACGAGACAAAAGATTAGGTCAAAATTGGTAGCCCAGTTGGGAGGGAGCAAATAGAAAGCTGGCCTAGGAATGAAGGGAGTGTGTTCTGCTTGCACCGAAGGATGCTGAAGGACCAGAGCTGGCGCAACGAGAGCTGGACCCCCGGCCTGAGTTGGGTCTTTGGCCGGCTGAGCCCTGGTTCACGCTACCGCATGGGCGTCTACGTGCGCCTGGCACGCAACCACAGCCACGTGTCCAGGCCCCTGGAGTACGTCGTGGCCGCCACCCTGAGCGCCGGTGAGTTCCGGCCGACCCGCTCGCTTGTCGGTGTCCGGAGGGGGTGGGGCGCTTGCGGGCGAACAGCATCCGCCAAACGGCGCGCACTATCTCTGAATACTTTAATAAAACATTGTGAATTTTACACCAGAAATGGGTTGAATATAGACCATTTAACTGAAAGAGGGCGAGAGAGAAAACAGCTAGCGAGCGCTTTTCCCCTTGCTTGAGCGGTAGAAAGTGCAAGTCCTGAGAGGCTGTCGGTGTATGCATTGCTCGGACTTCGTTCACGCTTTCTTCTTTGTTTTCAACTCCCAAACTTAATTAGAGTCGCAGGCTTGGGTGGTGACAGATCCCGGTCATTGGGACATCATTGCTCGGTTATAAGGTGCACGAATAGCGACAGAAAGTGTTGAATACTGTCCGAGGACGTATGTTGCTTGCACAGAATCCGGCGAGTGTGGCTGCAGTGTCTTTAAGCTCCATCGCTTTCCACATGACCCCGATCTCTGGCAGCAGTGGGTTGCATCCGTAAACCGAAAACACTTTTCCCCAACGCCATCCTCTCGACTGTGCTCGGAACATTTTGTGAATGGAGCGCGCACTTAACGCTGTACCGTCGATAAACATGGGGTATGCTCGCAAGGTGCGTGCAAGTGTTGATAATTGCTGTCTCAGCTTGTAACTTTTTGTAACTGAATTTATCTTAATATTTTTATTTTTGAAGTGGTGACACTGACTCGATTTTATCATCTACAACACTTAGTTGAAGGCTCATTTCCGCCGCTGGGTGTGGCTGGAAATTGTTGAAAAGTTAGTCCTATCGGTTCTCCTGAATCGCGATCTCCTGCGCGATACCAGAGAGCCGCGAACCTATTTTGACTGTCACGACGCGACTAGATTCTTCTTATTTTCAAAATTAGTACACAATGTAGCTGGAAAGAAACCTTCAATTTCTGTTGCTGAGAGTTGAAACATGCTCATGCATTGATTTCGAATCGTTGTATAATTGATCGACACACTCCGGCAATAGGCCCATCTCGACTTTGCTGTCTTCAGTTCACTGCGTCTTGAAGGAGTTTATAAACGTTTTATTTAGGGATCCCGTGTCGACGAGTGTTCTTTTGTTGAGAACTGAAAACAGGAAAGTCGAGAGGGGCCTATTGCCAGAGCGAGTCGATCAATGATTCAACAATTCGAAATCAATGCATGAGCATGTGTCAACTTTCAGCAATAGAAATTTAAGGTTTCTTTCCAGGTACATTATGTACTAATTTTGAAAATAAGAAGAATCTGTATTTACTCGCAGAATGAACGCACTTTTTTTCCCGAAAAATCGAGGCAAAGCGTAATGGAGGCGTGTGTTCATTACGCGAAAATCGACGTAACTACTTATCTCTTTGCGTCGCGGTGCTCAAATAAAAAATAGGGACAGACTTCAAACTCAGGAGTTTGAGACGTTGTCTGTCCCTTTTTTCTTCCTACTTCACGTGTTTCCGTTTTTCAAACCACAGTCTCAGGTTTTCAATCATTATGTATAACTTACACCAGCTCGCCTGCACTTTAACCGCTTTTTCATGAAAAATCTGTTTGCGCAGTCGACAGGATTCGAACTTGTGCGGGGAGACCCCAATAGATTTCTAATCCATCGCCTTAACCACTCAGCCTTGGCTGCGGGACGAGTAGGGGGCTCTGAGATGTGGTAGTAACTCAACAGCTGGGGATGTCATAGATGAAACGTTGCATGTAGCCACTCAACGTCTATACAGGAGAGGGCGCTGCGGTCAAATGCGTATATAATCGCATTAAACTTTGCATGCATTGGCTCAACGTTTATAGACGAGAGGGCGCTGCGGTCAAATGCTCAAATGCGTATACAGTTAAACCTCGATGTAACGAAGTCAGTAAAATTCGGAATTTACTTTGTTATATCGAAATTTCGCTACATAGAAATTCGGAGAAAACGTTGAAGAAAGTCCTCACAAATGTTTCTCGGGTGCACGAAACTCACCGAGGACACCTTTATTTCGGTTGAAAGTAGTTCGTCGTCTTTTCCTGGGCCACTCTTGACATTATTATTCGCACCACACTACGTTAGCATAGCCAGATGGCCTGCATCGCGTCTTCGTCTTGCTGTGCGCTCGTGGACCGCCTCAAGACATCGATCATGTCCACCACTTCACGGTTACTGGGCACATCGCAGGTGTCTTGCTCGTCAGGCTCGCTGTTGCCACGAACATAGCTAGCTATCCGCTCGTCGGTCACCTCCTCCGCCGCAATGACAGCAGAGTCGACGTATAGAAATTGTCATCGAGGTTGACGTTGTCAGGGACGGCTCCATCGCCTTGAAGGCTCCATTACCCAGGACAGCGAGAAATGCACGCTTTTAGTTAGGCCTCGAACTGACTACGCAGCGCAAAATGAAACCGACGGACAAAACGGCGGCGGCTCTAGTGTCCTCTAGTCGCCCTTCTGTACACCACACTCGCCAGACTCGGCCTGTTTCACCCTTTGCGTTTATCGGTGGCCCGTTTCAGCACGTGTGCTTTTCAAAATCTCCTTTGGGACCCAAAGTTTGCGCCGAATTGTCCATGAAGCTTCGTTACATCGAAATTTCGGCAAACAGGACTTCGTTACATAGAGGTAAAAAATACATGGCGTGCATACACTTGCGGTTAGAAAAAGGTATGCACATCGTTACATCGAGGGTTTCGTTACATAGAAGTTTGTTACATAGAGGTTTGACTGTATAACCATGTTCCATACAACACATTCTCTTTCTGACATGGATGAAAACAAACGAAAGGCTCGGCATGCTGCGGCTCAGCGTCTACGCAGACAAGCACCACCAGAGCTTCGCCCCAATCAAGATCATTCACCACGTGGAGATGCGGTCAATTTTTTACAGTGGAGCTGTTAAGGGCTAGGTTCCCAAGGATCATGTCCGGTATGTCGACACAAACCTACCTGGACAGCTACCGCCATCTGTAAGCGACGGCGGCAAGCGCGCAACCAGTATGGTTTCCGCCGTTGCTTGTAGATGGCGGCCACCTTTCCAGCTATAATAGAAGAATGGATAGTTGGGCGCATTGGTGGGAATTCATCGTAGGAAACAGCGCGAAAAACAGACGACGACAAAGAAGAAGCACGCAGTGTATTGAGTACAGCTCTGCTGGTCTTCCTTCTTCACGAGAGTGGAAAGGCTGAACGTTTTTATTGAACACGTTTTTAAGGATGCCGACTGATTGTGGAGACATGTGCGGCCTGGGCCGTATGTGCCATAAAAATTTAAAAAAAAACAATGTAGGATTGAAAACTGAAGAAAAAAAGAATGGTTAAGGGGTTAAGAGGGGACACAGTTCTTGGTTGCTAGATAGTCCCGGACAAATTGTTGTTTTGGAAATTGGGCTTTTGCAATCCAAAGCTCCTAAAGTTCCTAATATTGTGGGTCTATATTTGAGCCATAAAATGGATTTATAATATGTGTGCGGGCTAAAATTCCATTCAAGTTCTGAAGCGGCATTTTCAGAAAACACTAATTTCAGACTTTTTGCTTGTTTTCAGGAGGGATGTCTCGGCACTGAGGGCAAATAGAAATATGACTTCTTTTGCAGCATGTAGCTAAATGCGCAAAGCTTACAATGTTGAGAGCAAATTATTCAATATGGATCTTAAAAATATTTGAAGTGAACGTGGTAGTTTTGCTCGATAGCTATTGCTTGGTAACCACATATTGAATTTTTTACCCTAATTTGTCGTAAAGTCATTAATTACCCCGACTGAGAAAATGACCGGATGTTTTATACCAGCTGGAATTGTTCTTGAAGGATACAATGTTTCAAAGCCTGAGGCCTAGATGTTTGTTTATCCCTTGCTTGCTGCAGCTCCCCGGCCCCCGAGGACGTTGTGGCGAGGCAGCTGGTGGGGCGCAAGGTGGAGCTCAGCTGGAGGTTGCCCGTGTCCGCAGCTCTTCCGCCCGTCGACTTCTTCAAGGTACATTCATCCAAGGGCTCGCTCGCAGGTTTCCAGCTGGACGCTTTTATTCTCTAGCTTATGAGTCGGAAGCTTCGCAAAAAGTTGATACAAAAACATAGGGCGAGTTTCCACGGGGTCGCGTGGTGATGCAATCGCGACACTGGGGCTGTGTTCCAAATCCTACCCAAATGGATCCGAGTTACTCCGGCCAGGTCATGTCACGTGACAATACAGATTGAAAAGCGCTGAACGCGGGTAAGTTTTGGAGCGCCAAGGTACCAAACCCTTTCACTGGAGTAAGATCGAGTAAATTTTGGAACACGGCCTGGGACGTTGCGACGTGGTCGCCGCGATGGGTGGACTGCCTCGGAACTGCCAAGTGCCAATGCGCCACGCCCAGGAAGGAGGTGAGGAAATAGGAGAGTAGTGGTGAAGACAGTTGGGCGAGTTGGTTTAGATTGAACATAGTTGCATTTGCGCACAACTGTAACTATGTTCAAGTAGGAGAGCATTTGTGTGCTCTCTGGTGATCTACGTCACGAGGATGTTGGTCGTTTGCGTTTGCTCATAGTGCATCTGACGTCCGCGAGAAAAGAGACGACTCCTTTCGGTGGGTGCGACCTTGGGTTAAGGGAGGACACCACCCATAAAGTCAACTTTTAAACCCTAGGCTTTGTACGAATAAAATTTACAGCACTGTCGAGACCAGTTGTAACAAAGTCTGCACGACTCTAAAATCGCTTCGCTATATCCGCTTCTTCGTCATGTCTAAACTCCATAAAAACAATGCGAAAAAAAAAAAAAAAATAGGGGCTGTCATGGGCACATGTTTATTATGCCTACAGAAAGCGGTTGAGGCATCCCTGCACACACTCTCTGCTAGATTGGAGCTGCTTCTCGCCAACAGGGAGAAGCTCCGATGGAAAGAAAATCCTGCGAGTTACGTATTGACCTCGTCCAGAGCCCTATCGACGGCCGCCGCGGAGGACGCCGGCGGTGGACAGCATTCTTTACGTCGATGCACACTCCGTCGAGGATGGCACGCTTTTGTTTCGAGGAGATTGCCTTCGTCTTTCCCATCAAGTTGCCGGCGGCGCTGAGAGTCGCCATTGTTCAGTGGCGATGATTCGCCGAAATGGTGCTTGAGCGAAGCTAGACTTTCGCGTGGAGGGCGACTGCATCGACTAGTGATGCCAACACGAAACACGAAGCAAACAAAGCGCGCCCACATTGAGTTCGCACTCAAGTTTGTGTTTCGTTCGTATTGGGGAGGAGATCGAACAGTCACGCCTCTGGCGGCACGCTTCAGCTGTGGGGACAACAAACCGAATTTTCTTGTTTGTTTTTGATCAGCGATATCGATGGTGACGATTCGAATGGCCGCTCCTCGTGCAACCAAAGCACTGGTAAGAGTGAAGCGCTCGTGTCCAGACCGTGCATGGCGAGGTTCAATTTCTTTGTTATTCTGTGTTAGTAAACACCGGGCTGTGGGGACAACAAGCTGGATAAAGCTCCCCCTATAGTTCGATCTCCTGCCCAATAACGAGCCTAGATGTAAGAGATGTGGCAACTGCTTGAGTGGGTCACATGGTTTGTGAGTCGCGTTTGCAAAACGAGCTGCAGCATGCAAGGAGTCAAAACTCAAAAGCGTTCACCGTCTGCAAACACGTCTGCCTCTCCACCCGGTTTCTTCGCCGTGCTGGCCACAAGACAACCAATTGCAGGCGCACTTGAGCTCATCCGCCCAGGAGGCGTCCGCCATTAAATTGGAGTTGCTCCCTCTCTCAAACCTAGTTTCTTTGCGTCGTCTTCGTGAGTACGTCATAGGCACGTTGCTGGCACTCCGAACGCCCCTATTGGGATGCCACGAAGGCTTCTTTGCGTGCAATGTGGAAAAGCCGCTTCCCAGATAAGAAGCAGGGAGCGGACGAGGATGCAGAAGCTGCCGCGGCAGCCTTTGCAGCGCATCTGCGGCTCGCTCTGGGCGGCTGCTCGGCAGCAAAGTGCGGCGGTCTGCGACACTGTAAACTTTCAGAATTTGATAATTTTTTTAAATCATTGAAAAATTTTTTACTGTTATATCCGCATGAGCCGCTCGTTTTCTTCACTTAAAACAGACTCAAGCACATTTAAAAAGTTTCAATGGGAATGGGAAATTGACATCGCTTTGCTATAGCTGCCATTTTGTTATAACCGACTTTGTTATTGTTATAGTCTGACTGGTAGCGCCACCGCGGGGGCGGCGGGCGCCTGGCGGCGTTAGCGGCCATGGTAATAAAGGCGGTGGCCGTGAAGTTCGAGTTCATTTGTGTTGCGGGCCAAGGTGGCCATCCCCAGCTGAACGAGGGCCTGTCGTGAGCGAGACCAGTTGGCCGCCCGAGGTTGTGACCAGTGCACCACCCTTGGAGGCTCTGCAAGACGTTGTGACTAGGCCATCTACCCCAGTGCTCAGACGGTCAACCCGGGACCGAAAACCCGTGTCGCGTTATTCACCGTAGCTCGCGTTGAACTTTGCCCCCCGACAGCTTAGCCCACAACTCATCAACCCTCGGAACAGGGTATGTCTCGGTTTCTGCGGCCTGGTTGACTGTGACTTTGAAGTCTCCACACACTCTTACCCGGCCGTCCTTTTTAAGTATAGGTACTATGGATGCAGCCCACTCGGAAACCCGAACGGGCACCAGTACGCCTTCTCTCTGTAGCCACTGAAGTTCCTGTGCCACCAGGTCTTGTAGTGCAAAAGGCACTGGACGCAGCTTGAAGAATCTCGCCTTCACTCCCTCTGGAACACATATCTTTGCTGTCACTCCCTGTAGCTTCCCCAGACCCGCCGAAAACAGAGCTGGGAACCTGCTCACCAGTTTGTCCACGCCGCCCACTTGGTTGACGTTCGGCAACTCCTCCAGTGGCATGCCAAATGCTTTGGCCCAATTTCGTCCTAGCAGGGCTTGAGCGTCCCCTTGAACCACAAAAAGTGGCAACCGTGCGTGCCTTCCTCTGAATTCCGCATCTACCACCGCCTTTCCAACGACCGCGGCGGTATGTCCAAAATAGCTTCTCAAACAAACATCAGACGCCTCTACGGTGACATCACGAAAACGCCTCTTGAACTCAGATGCCCCCATCACTGAAACCACGGCTCCCGTGTCCAGTTCCATTCCGACCGATTTGCCTTGAACCTTGACCTCGGCATAGATGGGTGGTACCCGCTGTTCCACAGACCGGATGACCCCAACGCTGGACAATGGAGATGCCTCAGGATGCAGCGACCACAAGTTCTCGACCTCCGCAGTGTCCGAGTCGCCGTCGCTAGCAGCTACGTTCACAGATGGTAGATGCGGAATTCAGTGGAAGGCACGCACGGCTGCCACTTTTTGTGGTTCAAGGGGACGCTCAAGCCCTGCTAGGACGAAATTGGGCCAAAGCATTTGGCATGCCACTGGAGGAGTTGCTGAACGTCAACCAAGTGGGCGGCGTGGACGAACTGGTGAGCAGGTTCCCACGCTCTGTTTTCGGCGGGTCTGGGGAAGCTACAGGGAGTGACAGCAAAGATATGTGTTCCAGAGGGAGTGAAGGCGAGATTCTTCAAGCCGCGTCCAGTGCCTTTTGCACTACAAGACCTGGTGGCACAGGAACTTCAGCGGCTACAGAGAGAAGGTGTACTGGTGCCCGTTCGGGTTTCCGAGTGGGCTGCACTCATTGTACCCGTACTTAAAAAGGACGGCCGGGTAGACGTGTGTGGAGACTTCAAAGTCACAGTCAACCAGGCGGCAGAAACCGAAACATACCCTGTTCCGAGGGTTGATGAGTTGTGGGCTAAGCTGTCGGGGGGCAAAGTTCAACGCGAGCTACGGTGAACAACGCGACACGGGTCTTCGGTCCCGGGTTGACCGTCTGAGCACTGGGGTAGATGGCCTAGTCACAACGTCTTGCCGAGCCTCCGGGGGTGGTGCACTGGTCACAACCTCGGGCGGCCAACTAGTCTCGCTCACGACAGGCCCTTGTTCAGCTAGGGATGGCCGCCTGGGCCCGCAACACAACTGAACTCGAACCCCACAGCCACCGCCTTTATTACCATGGCCGCTAACGCCCCCAGGCGCCCGCCGCCCCGCGGTGGCGCTACCAGTCAGACTATAACAGTTATAAACGGTTGGGACAGTATATACTGGCAGTTGCGAGGCAGAATGTAATGCACAGTTTTATCTGTGTACATGAATTGGGAGTTAAATTATAGTTGTTTTTATCAAGAACACACTGACATTGTTTAGGAAAACTATTGTTTAAGAACTAATGTAATACCCAACACTTTTCTTCACTAGATACACAGCAGAATGCCTGGCAAGTGCAACTGAAAACAAAATTTTTAATCAAAAGTAATTAATATTATGCTAACACGATGCTTACAATTCCAATAAATGTTTTCCCTCTTTTGTTGACAAAATCCTAATATATTTTAGGAAAGACATCCGCGAAGTAAAAAAACAATGCCACAGTTGCAGGGGTCATTAAATTCCAGATAGGAAAAACAGTGAGTGAGCCTTTCCTCTTGTTCCACTACCAAACAATAGTTCTCCTAAAGTGAAATTTATGCCAAAAACTGGAACAGAGGAAAACGCATTCAAAGTGCTCAGACCTCTACTTTTTTTTTTACACCAGTGGCCGAAAAGTTGTATAAGAAATAACTATGTAGTGTGAACAAAGGAAACTTTGATGAATGTAAATATGGCATTTTTCAATACAGTAAACTTTCGTTAATTCGACGTCAACGAGACCTTGAATTTTGGTTGAATTATCTGAATGATTGAATTAAAAAAAGGACAGAAAAACGGTTAAAATTAAACTTCCATTTATTGTCCAAAGTACTCACGGATGGTCTGCTGCCGTCTGCGCTTAAAACGCGTGTCCAAAAGCATGCTCCGGAGAGCAGCGTAACTAAACGTCACGTCCCAAAAAATTGCGCACTACAAACAAAAAAAAAGAAAACGAAAACGAAAGTTTGACGAGCGACTTTGGCGCCGGGCAGCCATACTGGCAGCAACAGAGAAAACAAACAGAAAAAAAAAAGAAACGAGAACTTGTGTTTTTCGGCACGCACACGATGCTACAGAAAAGCGCTTTGAGAGTGCACGCTGTCTCCGCGCCCGACCACGTGCTATGTTCTCCGCTACTCACGCAGATTGGTTGCGCTGGCTCGTGTCATTCGCTACGGTCCATCTCAACGGTGTAGAGGAGCAGGCGCATATTTGCGCACGTTCGGCTTTGCAGCAAAGGGCCCGTGTTTCGCTGTACGTTGGTGGTTTTTCTGCCGTGGTGCCGTGCAATGTGAGCCCGCGCGCATTCGCTCGGGACGAATTATCCGATGCAGAGTCTTCCCGAGTTCGAACTCTCAAACTTTTTCTCCCATAGAAATGTTTGGGCGCTCGGCGGGACTTTTAAACACGATCGAATTAAACGAAAAGTCGAATTAACCGAGGTCGAACTAATGAAAGTTTACTGTATCAACTTCTTTGGAAAAATATTTTTTTCCGCATCCCCCTTTAATGGGATTTCTCCTCGGGGCTACCCCAAGTTCCCTGTACCGGTGTGGCTGCAATTTTCGTTCGATGTTACCATACATTTTTCTAAGCCTTTTCGCTGGACTTTTCCAGTGTAAATTGTTCTGTGTGAGAAGTGTTAGATGTGTGGCCTTTCCCGACGGGTCCCTCGTGCCCGCCCAGGTGCGCTTCAGCCCACCCTACCCGGCCTTTGTGGTCACCCTGGCCGGGTCGGTCAGCTCGGCCGTGCTGGACTTCCCCTTCCAGCCGGGGGTCAGCTACACCTTCACGGTGAGTGGCCGCCCCCTCCCCTCTGCAGAGCGACTCTTGGGACCGGGCTCCTTGGATTCGTATAGCTCAGACACTCGGACGTTGAAATCTTCACACTGATGCATGGTGTGCAGAGTTAACAAGTTTTCTAGAAGTGCGAGAGAAGCTAAAATGCCATGGTAGGCTCACGGATCATACTTGCAAGGGTCTTTCCTGAACGTGTAGCTGCATGCCGGTGAAGATTGCCGTTGGGGTAAGGGAGAACCTCTTAATAGAGATGTCACCAACTTGCTGCGCACCATCGAGGAATTATTGCAGCCCCTCCCAAAGTGACCTCGCCATTTTGAATTGCATTGCGCATTTGAGAAAATGCAGTACCTCATGTCGTGACCATCTCTGACATTTTTCTGCTTTGATAAGGAGCTGTGGCAGCACTAAGTTCTCAAGGTAGAAACGCACAGTGAAAGCTAGCCAATTTCACCTCGTTAGTTCAAATGTTTGGATCACTAAAACCAGCTGCCATGGTACAAGCACGCTGCATATAGGCCCATAAAGGCCCATGTATAAGGAAAAAAAAAACATTGATATGCTCGCAAATTGGTAGAGTTGTGAGAATACAGTCAAACCCGGACATATCGATTTCAAAAGGATCGTAAAATAGTTTCATATACAGTCAAACCTCGATGTAACAAACTTCTATGTAACGAAACCCTCGATGTAACGAAGTGCATAACTTTTTCTAACCGCAAGTGTATGCACGCCATGTATTTTTGACCTCTATGTAACGAAGTCCCGTTTGCTGAAATTTCGATGTAACGAAGTTTCATGGACAATTTGTCACAAACTTTTGGGCCCCAAAGGAGATTTTGGGAAGCACATGCGCTGAAATGGGCCCCCTATAAAGCTCAAAGGGTGAAACGGGCCGAACCTGGCGAGTGTGGTGTACAGAACGGCTACTAGAGGACACTAGAGCCGCCGTCGTTTCGTCCGTCGGCTTCGTTCGCGCTGCGTAGTTCGTTTCGAGGCCTAACTAAAAGCGTGCGTTTCTCGTTGTCCTGGGCGATGGAGCCTCGAAGGCGATGGAGCCGCCCCTGACAACATTGACTTTGACGACTTTCTATATCGCCGACTCTGCTGTCATTGCGACGGAGGAGGTGACCGACGAGGCGATAGCTAGCGATGTTCGTGGGAACTCGCAAGACGGGGACGACAGCGAGCCTGATGAGCAAGACACCTGCGATGTGCCTAGCAACCGTGAAGTGGTGGACACGATCGATGTCTTGAGGCAGTTCGCGAGCACACAGCAAGACGAAGACGCGATGCAGGCTGTCTGGCTATGCGAACGTCGTGTGATGCCAATAATAATGCCAAGAGTGGCCTAGAAAAAGGTGACTGACTACTTTCAATTGAAATAAAGGCGTCCTCGGTGAGTTTTGTGCACCCGAGAAACATTTGGGGAAACTTTCTTTAACGTTAGCCTCGAATTTCTATGTAGCGAAATTTCAATTTAACGAAGTAAATTCCGAATTTTATCGACTTCATTACATCGAGGTTTGACTGTATTGATAATTTTGATATACAAAAATAGGATAACTTAAGCTCCAGTTGAAATATCCGCTCGTCTTTGCTAATACCGAAGGCCGCGACAAACAGGATCTTACCAAATAGAGCTTCTAAGAGCCGTGAAACCGAGTAGAGCTTAGTTGGTGAAGATCACAAACACCGCCGCGTTTACGCGACAGTGTTTGCGTTCGTTCAAGCCTGGCCACAACCTCCATTCAGCACCGACGACAAAACACAAAAATAATAAAAACCAAAAAAGCAAGCTGCAAAAAAAAAAAGAAAAAAAAACCTTGATTTATAGAAGAAAGTTAAACAGGCAACAAAAAAGAAAGCTCGCTAAATTTAGGTAGCAAAAGAAAGAAACAATGGTTCTTTCTTCCCATTGTCCTCGGAAGTTCTTTTTGTTTGGTGCTTCTCTCACAATTGCTCGTCAATATCTCAACAACCCGTTCAAAAATACATTTTATTTTTGCGTCAATTTACTTTTATTTGCGATTAAATTATTGTGTCAAAATATCACGTTTATGACCGAATTATCTTTTTTAAGATCTAGGCCCGCGAAGTTGGGGGAAAACGTTTGAGGACCCAGAATTGATGTTTTTTATAATATTTTTGTAGAACGTGGTAAACATTAAGAATAGTTTTTTGTATCGATAAGTGTACATAGATTGTGTCCAAAAACTATGAAACTAGCTTAAAAAGTACAACATTCGTTATTTACCACCGAAGGTGACCATTCCGGCTGCGGACGTAAACATGACTTTCCTCCTCGTTATCCACAATTTTTGCGACCAGTAACTTTTTTTATTTTTTTTTTATTTTTTTGCGGGTGATGTAAATTTTTATTTTGTTTATCCCAGGCACTGGGAAAGAACATGAAATTATGAAGCAAATTAAAAAATTGACCGCATCTCCACGTGGTGAAGGATGCTGATTGGGGCGAAGCTCTGGTGATGCTTGTCTGCGTAGACGCTGAGCCGCAGCATGCCGAGCCTTTCGTTCGTTTTCATCCTTGTCAGAAAAAGAATGTGTGGTATGGAACGTGGTTATATACGCATTTGAGCATTTGACCCCAGCGCGCTCTCGTCTATAAACGTTGAGTCAATGCATGCAAAGCTTAACGTGATTATATGCGCATTTGACCGCAGCGCCCTCTCCTGTATAGACGTTGAGCGGCTACATGCAACGTTTCATCCATGACAGAAACCCCAGCTCTTGAGTTACTACCACATCTCAGAGCCCCTACTCGTCCCGCAGTCTTGGCCGAGTGGTTAAGGCGATGGACTAGAAATCCATTGGGGTCTCCCGCACAGGTTTGAATCCTGTCGACTGCGCAAACTTTTTTTTCATCATTTTGTTTCCATCTTTTTTTTTTCATTATTTTTTTTTTCTACACAAGCACGTGCACGTGCTCGTGAACACGTGAGCTCACAAGCAGGAGCATGAGCACCGGACCCGACGGACATACGCGGGACATACGGACATGGCTAGCCCCTAAGGAGCTTCGCCCCTAAAAAGTAAAATGATATTAAAATTTGACTTCATAGCGAGAGCAGACCTCAGTGTCACGGTGCTGGAGCCTGCAGGGTTCTCTGATATTGCCAGAAATGACGGACAATGAGGCAGAAAAAGACGGAACAAACTAAAGATTTAATTGGGGGAATCTTGTGCCAGAAACGAAAAAGAAAACACGTCGAGAAAGCAGCAGTGAGTGTCGACGGCGGCAGCACCAAGTGGCGGTACGACGGCGTAACAGCTGGCTATCGCGAGAGAGCATCAGCGAATGAATCGGCAACATGGCGCTCTTTGTCTGCTATGCTCGTCATCTTGAGTATTCAATCTAGAATGTTTGGGAAAGAGCTAGGTCCGAGGCTGACTAGGCATCATTCTGGCCTCATCTTTTACGCTCGATGGGTAATATTTTTGGCAAATCTTCTAGATGAACGGAGGCGCGTCTCGTCTCGATCATGCACGCGGCATTATGCTCCCCCTTTTAATGTGCATCAACTCGATGCAACGTGAAACAAAACAGAATAATGCTAAGCTAAAAAAAATTACGGGAGGACACTTAAGACTGCTTACGTGTAGGAATGCGAAAGCATTCATACACGCAGCGCATTCCTACAAGCGCCCAGCTGTCCTCCGCAGAGGCCGACTGGGCGGTGCGACATGGCTGAAAGCAGAGCGTAGAACACGTGATACAGTAGTGCGCTGGAAGAGAGGGGTGAATTTCCCCTCCGGCCATGCCTGACCCTAGGGGGTGGAGAGAGCGGCAGGCGCGCGCTCATCACCCTCTCCCTTTTACCAGCGCGCGTGCCGCAGCACCAGGAGAGGACTTCTCTGTGGGGTGGAGTTCCTTGCAACTATGACGTGTCGCAGCCAATGGGAGTTTAGCTGCCGTTTTTCGCTGTTACAGACGGAATTTAGCTGCCGTTTTCCCGGTTCTATTCAAATCCGGCTTTGCTCCATGGGACAGTTAATGCTTTTGCATTAAAAGGTCGACCAGCCACCCTCTGTTCGATCTTATCTGAAATCACCCTGCTGTCTCTGTTACTGTACTGTACTGAAGGAAGTGACTGTACGTCCACTTCCCTCGCTGGTGCTTAACTGGATGTGGTGAGGTGCCAGTCATGTAACACATTCTGCGTTAATTGATACAGATCGGCCAAATCATCCTCAGGCGATGCTCATTGGGCAGCTTACAAACTGGCTTCCAATGAACACGTTGCGGCAATTAAAACAGCCAGAGAAAAATACCATAAAAGTACCTTGCCATTCATGCTTGCAACCGACATGAAAAATTTTGGCTTGTGATAAACCCTACTGATGATGTTAATATTGCACTCGACAGTTCAGGGAATCTCATTCCCCCTCAGCAATGTCCGTTTGTCTTCAATTAAATTTTTACGCATGATTTTTCTGGAACTTCCTATGTCCCACTACCGACTACCAATTCCTACGACTACCCTGCTATGTTTCCAATATTCATAGAGCCTTTAGGTATCGAGCGCATAATTAGACTTTCCTCCGCTCTTGGTTGTGACCTAATCAGCCCCAAATTTTTAAAATGTAGGGGCTTTTATTGTTTAGTTATACTACTATCAAAGATATTTCAACAGTCAATCGATAATGGTTGTCTCCCAGCTGAGTGGACGGTCGGGAAGGTGATTCCACTTCCTAAATAAGGTAACAAGCATTCTCTGCTTAATTACCGACCAATATCACTCACCAGCATCCCACGTAAAATTTTCGAACATATACTGTCTTCGAATCTCGCCACCTTCCTTGAATCTAATTCGTTTTTCACTTCGTCACAACATGGCTTTCGAAAAACCTACTCGTGTGAAACACAGTTGGTATCAGTCCTTCATAAGCTAAATGTCATTCTTGACCATTCCTCATTATCCGATAGCATCTTTTTAGACTTTTCAAAAGCCTTTGACAAGGTCTGCCATAAGCTATTCCTCTTTATAAATTGCACCTACTCAACCTGGATCCAAAACTTCTTATCTGGCTTGAATGTTTTCTGGTTAACCGCTCGCAGTTCATTGTAGCTAATAATCACCTCTCTTAGCTGAGTTGCATTCCCTCCGACGTGCCACAAGGCTCTGTGCTCGGACCTCTTCTTTTTCTTATGTACATTAATGATCTACCCTCCCTTCCCATATTCATTTGTTTGCCAATGACTGGGTTGTATTTTTGGGAAATAATTTGTGAAAATGACATTAACACGCTCCAGTCTGATCTTAATGCTATTGCTGTTTGGTGCAAAACGTGGTGCATGGAATTGAATATTAACAAATGTAAATTTATGTGCGTGTCCAGGACCATTCATAATCTACCTGTTTACCATCTTCCTAGCTTGCCCCTGGATGCTGTGACTAGTTATCAATATCTTGGTATTCACATCAAACCTCACTTGAACAGTTCATATAACATATATGATTAATAACGCTAACCGCATGTTGGGATATCTTGGGCGTAAATTTGCAAAAGTTCCCTCATCTCTAAAACTTCTACTTTACAAAGCACTAATCCGTCCAAAATATCGAATATGCCATTTCAGTCTGGGATCCTTGTCATTGAAAATCTAATTCACTCACTCGAAATGGTTCAGAATAACTTTGTTCATTTTATTTGGTCCAACCTATAACAGAACTGCAAACAGTACCACAATGAAATCCAGCCTCGACTTACCGTCTTTGGCATCTCATCGTAAAGACTTTCGTTTTTGCCTCTTTCACAAATTGATTTATCACCTCCATCTGCGTACCAAACTTATTTTTCCTCCCCAGTACGTTTCATCTTGATTAAATATGTCCATAAGGTCGGTGTCCCATTGTGCAGGACTAATGCTTTTTTTTTTTTCAGTCATTTGTCATAAGCTCATCAGAAGAGTGGAATCGCTTTCCTGTACCAGCAGCTTTGATACAAGACCTCCAACTGTTCAAGAACACCTTGGCCAATATTATATAAATAGACGCCATTTTTTTTTACTTCTAATAACTGCTTTCTTTTACTTGATCATTTATTTTTGTAACCACTCCTCTTTTCAATGCCGAAGGCCCTGAGGGTACTTGTAAGAAATAAATAATAGAAAGAAGGAAAAATGTAGTAACCATGCGCAGAGTGTGGTCTGTGCATCCTGTGCGCCCTGTTGTTTGTCAGCATGACGGAGCCCGTATAATTTTATACAACGTGCGATGCTGTGTTTTCTTGCAAAGCAAGCTAGAAAAAAGCCGGACCTTACGGGTGGCCGCTTTTTGGCATAAATGAAGGTGGCAATATGGGCCCTTTGGGACCAGCCACCATGACTACAGGAACGAGCCTCTAGATGAGAACTGTACGGCAGGTGGCGTCGTGCGCCCGTGGTCAGCTGGAAAGCCCCCTTCGGCTCCGGCCGTGCTGCCGTTTGCCAAGACGGATGTGCTGCCTGCGCTGGGACGCCTGCGGGCGACCCCCTGGGGCTCTCGGCCGTGCGCCTTGTCCTGGGACGCCCTCCCGGGCGTGGACGGCTACCGGGTGTCCTGGGGCGTGCACACGGACGACGCCTACCCCCTGCCTTGGCAAAGGGCGGACACCCCTCAGGCCGCCTTCAATCGTGAGCCCTTTAGGGTCCCCATTCCGACCGCGTTTTTTTACGGATATGCAAACTGCCACCTCAACTCGCCCAAAACAAACGTGGCGAGCCTCTGTCTTAATGCAGGAAAGTTATTTGCATGCGGTAGCGCAATCTGTCCTTTGCTTGCCATGATGTCTGGATTGCGGAGTTGGCAAAGTGGTCGTGGCGCAAACGCTGCAATAGATTTGATGAAGGACTTTGATTTGCAATGGCACATGCATCGTCGTGAGCACAAATGCAACGGACCACACTCATTACAGTCCTTCCTACAGTCACTACAGTAGCCAAGGTGCTATGGATTCGGATATGGATTTACGGCTGACCTCAGCTATCGGCGATATCTGGCTCGTGTTATTTTCCGCTTGATTTTCGGTTCATCAGTTTGCCAGTATTCCTTTTGTTATTTATTTCTACCTGTTTTCACTGGTGAAAGCGAGACTTGCTCCCTCCGCCAAAAAAAAAAAAACGGCGTATTGTTTTATTTATTGCTTCCTTGTGGCGCCCTCTATCAATAAAACTATTGCACACGGAAAGAGACGGCACGAAGTCAGTGCGGCTGCATGGCGCGATCGCACTATTTTTGACTGTGTTGTGGCTTATCAACCTGCCTCCGGTTGTGTACTTCACTTATGTTCTGTAACTTCACCCCTTGAATGGTGTTTTACTGACTGATCTTTTATTTCATCGGTTTTTTTATCAGTCACATGTGTGACGTTTTTTATATTAGTACAATAAAAGTAACCTATATAATAAGTGTTAGTTGAAAAACAAAAAACTCCAGTTGTGTCTTGATTGAGCATTGTTGTTTAATTCGCATCAAAAAGAAGCTACTATTTGTTTCCAAAAATGTCCTTTTTTGAAACTACTATTCGTATTCGAAAATAATTTATTTGATTTGATTCAGTAACCTTTATTATTCTGATTTCATTTGCTTCAAAAGGTTTTGATATTTGCACACCTCTACTTTTAAGATTAACCCATTATTAGTGATTTTACCACTCATTGAAGTTCACTGCTCAGTATCTGGCTAACAAGTAATAAAACAAAAGATCAATTGAAAAATTACAGCTATATTAAGAAGTCTGCTCTCAACATTGTATACTTCACACATTTAGCAACACGTTTGAGGAAAGTTTATATCTTCCCTAAATGCTGGGATGTCCCACCTGCAAATTTTCAATGAGTTAACAAATTGTGTTTGTTAAAACGGTGTTTTAGAGTCAACTTCACTGCGCATTCAGCCCGCATAGGCATTGTAAATTGATTTATAGGTCAAATATTCATCCGCAAAATTGTAACCTGGCTAATTCAGAGGAACAGCAGCTATAGAGGTCAAAATTGCCATTTTCAAAAGAATGAAGTTTTAGAATGTTTTGGCTCCATAGATCCATGTCCCGCCTTAAGTGTCCTTCTCTAGGCGACGCTCGTCATAGACGCCGTCCTTTAGGCACTGTTCTCGACGTCGTCCTTAAGGTCGTCCTGGAAGTCGTCCTGGACGTCATTCTTGACGTCGTCCTCAGCGTCGTCTTTGAAGTTGTCCGAAAGATTGTCCTCGGCGTTGTCTTGGGCGCCGTCCTGGACGTCATGGTGGACGTTGTCCTAGAGGTCGTACTTGGCGTCGATTTCTAGGCAGCGTCCCGTCTTAAACTTAAATACGCGTTGAGAACATTAATCAGAAACTTTTTGCCCCCGTGACTGTAGTGCTCTTGCCCTCCCTACACGTAAGCAGTCTCGAGTGTCTCCCGTAACTTTTTTTCAGTAACATGGCTTCCGCCGGGTGCAAAATGTGCCGCCAAGGTGTTTGCCTTCAAGGACGAGTTCCACAGCCCCGATGAAATGGTCTACTTTGTCACACAAGGTAACGGGGGTCTCCCCACGTCTCCGGGGAGCGGGACTAGCTCGCCCGTTGCGCCTGCCATTTCCACACCGTGAGAGTCTCCGCGTAGGCGTCACTCGCGACGTCGCCGGGAGATGCCTCCCTGCGTGGCCGGTGTTGCAGCGAACGGGCGAGTCCTCCTCCCACGTGCCCCTTTGTGGGACGGTCCCTCTTATTGTCGTGCATAGAGTCCGGCTCGGGAAGGAGTCTGCCATCGACCGCTTCCCTCCCTGCAGGCAAGCCTCTGCCAAAGCCGCAGAAGTTGGCGTCTGCCGTCAACGGCACGAGGGTCTCCCTGAGCTGGAATGCCGTGACCCCCGACGCTTCCCTGGGCCCCCGGTGGGCCTACGCAGTCTACATGATCGGGACACACTCTGCGCCCCGTGAGCTCCGACTTTCTTCTCTCGGGGGCCGCCCTAGGGTTCCCACCTTTCCCCTGAAAAAAATAAACCGGTCCTTCAACGGGGGGGGAGGGGAGGGGAGGAAGGGAGGGGAGGGGAGGGGAGGGAGGAGGAGGGGAAGGGAAGGAGGGAGGGAGGGGAGGGAGGGGGCAGTTAAGTGACAACAGCTCGGAGAGACGCTCAGCTCTTCCTATACATCGTCGGCGCGTTTCTCTGGTCTTGGCACTTAAAACAATTAAATGGAAAACGAAGAGGGAGGGGAGAAAACGACCAGGATGTAAAGTAACAACAACAATATTACACCATGTGTAGCGGAAGGGGAAAGCTTGGGGAAAGCGCATACGCCACCCGTCACAGTGGACGGATGAAGTGCCGCATGTCCTTGTGAAGATGCCGTACGTCAAGAGCTAACACTCCCAGGAGGCCCAGCTATCGAAGGAAGTCCAACACCTCCCAGAAGGCTCAGCTATCGGGAGGGCCTGTCGCCAGAGTTTCCCGCCGGCGTCTTGCTTGTTCTCGCTTCCCTTATTTTCCGGCTTGCCAGCTTTCCGCCGCGCTCCCGATGGTCGTTTTGTTTTGTGTTGACCGTACCCCTCTTCCCCCTCCCCTCCCTCCCCCATCTCATGGAGGTTCTCCTGCCGCACTCGCCCGCATACTTTCTCTAATCACATGTCCTGACAGTGTTTGTGTAATTTTAGACTCCTTTTTTTTCGCCGACAAGCATTTATTGTCGTAGTTGTTGAATTGTCACTTAAAAAAAACGCCAAAAAAATAAGCTAAAAGCAATCGCGCTTGATGGCTGTCAAAAAGCCGGCCAATGGCGGCCGGTCTTACCTACGGACCAGGTAACCGGCCTGCTGTCTAGAAACCGGCCGGGCCGGTCAAAACCGGGCAGGTGGCAACCCTAGCCGCCCCGCAGTCGCTCGGCACGAGCCATTTGTGGAAGACAGCGCTTCTAACGAGCACCCCAGGAGCCATTTGCAGTCTTCTATGCCCGGCTTTAATGGGACCATCTCTCGGGGCTTTTACGTCCTCACTGGGACGTAAAGCTCCAGTGGCATCGCGGTGTCACGTGATGTGATGTCACAATGTCGCACAACATTGTGCGACTTCACTGCCCCGCAGCGCTGCACGAATTCGTGAAGTCCCCAACCGCTTGCATTTCACCACATACTCAACATCGCGTATGCGCGCATAAGGTTATCCTGCAATCATATAGAGCACATCTCGCACATACAAACCGTTTTAAAGAAAGCAAAAGTCGAGCACTTGTGTGAAGAATGTTGTGACAATACCGGGGAGCCCAAAGAAAGTAAGAAAAGAAGAAGCAGGGCCGAGGCGGCCTGCTGGAAAAGACCAAGTCTCACATGTCGAGGCGAGGTGGCGAGCAGCGACGGCCCGAGGGCGGGAACGCCCCAGAAGAACGACACGTCCAGCGGCGTCGAGGTCCAAACACGTACTCCGTTTATTCATACCAAAACAACGCGGGGTTCAAAGGCCCCGGGGAAATCCACCTGGGCGCACGGGCCCGATGATTGAATAGTAGCGCCGCCTGGCTACGGAATTACTATAGCAGTTTGAGGCGCCACCTGGTTAGTGTGGTGAACATAATGCAAAAAAATCGAAATACTACAAATGTCGCACCATTCGGCAGAAGTGCTCGCCGGGCGGGCATGAACCCCGGTGCGCCAAACGAACGAAATTATTCAAAGCGCATTTGACGGTTGCTAATGGCCATAATATTTGTTATGTGTTTGCTTTCTTCCTGACTGAGTATGCCGAGATAATTTCAGACACACCGTTCAGGCACAGATCTTGGGCGTCAGTAAAAGCTCGTCCAAAAAGGCTTAGCGAGGAGTAGGGGACGCTTGTTAGGGCCTCCGTCGTAGCTAGCCGATCTCAGCGTTTGCGAAAACTTAATCTTCTATCAGCATAAAATTTGAGTGTGAGATATGTGATGACACGAGGAAGACATCATAGTAACTTTTGTGCAGTAGTGAGGTCGAATTTATTGCGTTTCCTTAAAAGTTCATGCGCCAACGCTGGGCTCAACTTTGATACTCCTGTGAGGATGCGGCTTGCTTTTCGCCCAATGAAGTAACAAGAAGCGGACGTTTGGCAAACAAAATACGTGTAGGGCTCAAGGTGACCAAATTTCAGTTGTAGTTCACTGGTACTAGACGGGATTACTGACATTGAGCTCAAAGATGCACTCGTGGGGTGAGGTGACTAAGCCACGTCTTACTACGTTTGCATACGCACGCACAATATCCGGTGTTTCGGGAACCAAGGAAAGTGCCCCGGTCTTCGTTTTGTATCGCTCGAGAATGAGTGTATTGTACATTCGTAAAAAGTCAGATAATCGAAAACGCAAGCAGCGCGTTCGGTCGCGGCGTGATAGCATGAGATGAAGCTGCTCAGTCGAAACCGAAACTGAGTGGCCAACTAGTTCCCAGAGTGCACTGCGTGGTATTTCGCCGCGATGGGGCGCGTCGGTTTTGGAAGAAGTCTATTGGGTTGTGTGTGTATGTTTATACAGCCTAGAACTTGGTCTGCCTCAATGGGCGACAAGTTTCCTAGCTGTAGATGAGAAATTTAGCCATTGCAGTACAACTGGTACAACCGCTAGCGTGGGGCCTTTAATGTGCACCAAGCAGTTGACACGACTGGACGCCGGTACGATGCTTATCCATATCTAAACGGGCAGGGGTGGGGATTGAGCCCAGGATCCCTGGGTTCTGCAGCGCAAGCTTTCGCTCCACGTGCTCAGAGCTGATGCGCCTTCATCAAGAAAATAAACACATATCAGTGAGTAAAGAGGTGTAGATAGTTCACTCAGAAATAATATAAAAAAACATCCACTGACCCATTTCACTTCGTTTCCAAGAGAATATTTCAAGATAAGAGACTTGTTTAATGGAAATCGTTCAGGACAAAATGGAAAAGTGCACGTCAACCTTTAAAAACCACAATTCAAAAAAAAAAAGTTTTCTTAGCATATTTTTGCCTCAAAAGCAGTGTCTCCCCTTAATTCACATAGAAATTATTTGTATTAAATATGCTCCTATTCGAAACTACTATTCGTATTCAAAAATATTAGATTTGATTCGATTCGCAACTTCTGTTATTCTATCTCGAGCCCGCTTTGAAAGGTTTTGATATTCGCACACCTCTAATATTTATCTGAATGAGATCTTGAGACAAAGTAGCATTTCAATAGGAATAGATACACACACCAAGCAGATGTTTTGCAGTTTCCCTTACACAGGCCTATCTTAAGCAGGCAGACGTATAAAACATTGGTAAAGTTCAAGGCGAATAGTGGTTTCGGCTGTATATTTTCTATTCAAATATTGAATAGTTACTCCGGACCTCTTATTTCCGTTGAACCCGTGCTTACACAAAAAATTCAGCTAAACTTGTTCCCAACCTTCTCCCTGTCCACTTCTATGGTGAGTTAGTTTGAATATAAGTAATCCCTCATTATAACAAAGTCAACGGGACGGTAAAAAATTCGATACAAGCAGTAGGCTTGATAAAAGTGATAGAGCCCGAAAAGCAGTGCCAGCAGCCTTGAAGGGGGATGAGGACACCGCAGAACACTGAGTTTTCCGATAATTTCACCCAGGCATCAGTTCTCCTTGAACTGCTCCAGGCATCGCAAGAGCACTGTCACTGCCGCTGCACTCCGCTTTGTTTTGAAGCGCCGTAATATGTTTCACGTCTCCACAGTCGCCGGCGTTTCTCAAAGTACCTTTCTGACGTCGCTTTGTGTTTACCCTGGCCGCACGCAAGGTCTACGGTCGCAGCATCTGTGGCAACAACGGGAACGTCCGCTTCGACAAGCGCAAACGAATCAAATTTGTGCTTGGTGGCTCGGCCAACATGTTTCACACACTCCTGTAGAGATCGTTGCGCAGCTCTGGAAATCGTGCGCTGGCTCAGCAAGCATGCTCGTGACAGAAAATCCGATGTGCGCTAGAAGTTCTGAGATCTTCCATCTTCAAGTCGCGACCGCACTTTCTCCTGCACGGTAGACTTCTCGAACCCGTCCAATATGCTCGCTTGTTCCGCATCGGCTATCCAACAGCCGGTGCTGGAACTGTCAAATTTTCAGCGAGTTTGCACTTGGGCCAGTTACTTCTTTTGGCAACCTCCAGCAACTTTTGGTAAACACTCTTAATCTCCCGTCGGATGCGCGTGTAGTGCACGCCACAGGCACGCACGTTGTGGGCTGCCACAGGGATGATCTACTCCGGGCTCCACCGCTCCCTTGACCCGTTCCGGCAGGAGTCGGGCAGCGTTGACCGCGTGCGCCATCGTAGCATCGGAGCGTTGACGCTGCTCCCTGCCCGCGTTAGGTGTCAGCGCATCTGCATGGAGCAGCGCTCTGCCATCTGTGCGCGCTCCGCCCTCCGTCACCATTTACTCCGTTTCAGTTTGCTGTTTGCCTCGGTGGAGAAGGGGGTATCGCGAGGGTCTCTTGTGCGCCTCCGTTTAGTCTTGAGTGCTTTCGGCGCCGCAGCCTTCTTAATAAGCGGGGCCGGCCGCCGATGCAGTTCGAATAATCTGGTTAAAAATGCTGTGCATTCCGGTCAAGACAACTTTGTTCTTCGATAAGAGCGATAATTCGAAAGCAGCAATTTTGTTTCAACGAGGGATTGCTGTAGCTACATCTATGACCTATGGCCTCAGAAAGTCCAATGCCTACATTCGGGTGGCATGTAAATGACAGATTTCATGTAAAACTAAACCTAAAGAGACGCCCAGCTGTCCTAATGGAGGGAATTTATAAATCTGCTCGCTATAAGCAAATATTCTTTCTTTAATCTCTGAAAACTAAAAAAACAAGCTACAAATAGTGAAAGCAGGGAGGACAGTTCTGCTTGCACACTCACTAGTGGAGTTAGTCCCATCAAGTGAGCTTCTCTCCGATCAACTGCGGAAAAGCGATGTCCGCAAGCTTCGTGGGTATTGCTTTTCTGCGGTACCCAGGCGGTCGGTGAGAAGGGCATCACCGAGGCTAACCAGCCGCGATAAATACAATAGTGTTAATTAAGCGAAAATGCCGTTTGAATCTAAGCAGCTTGTAAATGCATTGAAAACATAGCGGACTAC
Organism: Ixodes ricinus; assembly: GCA_037355805.1. NCBI lineage: Eukaryota > Metazoa > Arthropoda > Arachnida > Ixodida > Ixodidae > Ixodes > Ixodes ricinus. Next base: position 76,433 of record JAZHYW010011208.1, on the reverse strand, counting down.
CAAACTTTTTAATTCGTTCGAATTAACTGAATATGTGAAATATCCGACTAGGCGGTGATTTAAAAAGCGCAAATTACTAAGAAGAGGGACAGGATAGGAGCACTTGCTTACAGCTGTCAATTTGACAGAGTATCTAGAGAAAGACAAGGTGGAAGGGAAAAGGAGAAAGATAAAAATAAACTCACAGCTGCTACTAAGACAACATTGTTAGTTTTAGAAATCGATATAAAAATTATTTTAACTTCATCTGAAGACAGAGGACTAGTCACAAAAAATTGTCTATAAAACAGAAAAGAAAAGAAGAATAAAAAGAGAAAAAAACGTTCAGCCTTTCCACTCTCGTGAAGAAGGAAGACCAGCGGAGCTGTACTCAATACACTGCCGCAACGTGCACGCACCCGTTCCCGCCTCTTCTTGTCCGACATGCCGCCGATCGTGGATACGTCTCCGGCGAACCAGAGTCGAGTGCACACGGCGCACGTGACGCCAAGCGGGTTCTCCACGCACTCCCTCCGGAACGTCGCCGTCGCACCCGCGAACTGTTCAGCCGGCGTGGAGTGCAGTCGTCGCCGGGCCTGCGCTTCGCGCTTTGCCTCCGTTGGCACCAATTGGTACTATTTGGAGACAACGTTTAGTCCACAAGCTCGCTTCAATACTAAGCCTATCGGCAAAAAACTTGTCGCTCAAAGACCACAAAAAAAAGATTCATGAAAATGTTTCGTGCGACTAGATGGAATGCCAACTTTGTAATGGTGATCGATGCGTGCTGAAACATAATGAGGTGCTGTTAGAAGCCTTTCTTTCAGAATCGAGTTGTTATGATAAATCTTATGAAACAGACATAGACGAAACGATTTCCTACGCTGCGAAAGGAGAGGTAATGATAAGCATGATATCATTGCAGTCACACTAGATGTACGATGGTAGTTGGAAAGTATAAAACGAGATTCTCGGTTTTGAACCGATTTTAATTCTGAAATAAGAGATTCCTGACCTGGATCCCAGACGGAGGCTCCATATTCCAATTTAGTGCGAACTAATGTTTTATAAAGTAATAATTTTATTGAAATGGGCGCAAGATAAAAGTTTCTGCGGAGATAGCCTAGCATGCGATTCGCGTTATTTTACAACATGGTCGACGTGAAGTTTCCAGGGCAGGTTAGATGACACATGCACGCCCAGATATTTATACGATGATACGGCTTAAAGAGAGCGGTTATTTAAATGATAAGAGGGACATTCTGAATCACGACGAGAAACACGCATATATTTGCACTTGTTAATATTAAGTTTCATGTTCCACAAGTCACACCACTCAGAGACGCGGTTAATATCAGACTGGAGAAGATGGACGTCAGAATCACTGTTAATTTCACGATAAATCACACAGTCATCGGCAAAAAGACTCACAGGTGAACATATATTAGTGGGCAGGTCATTAATATAAATAAGAAATAGGAGAGGGCCCAGGACAGAACCTTGGGGTACACCTGAGCCAACTGGAGAAGGATGAGAACTAGTATTATTAGCTGTTACAAACTGAGACCGGTTATTGAGGAAAGAGTGCAACCATGCAAGTACATTGGGGTCTAAGTTAAGTTTACTCAGTTTGAGGAAAAGTAGTTTGTGTGTTACTTTATCGAATGCTTTTGAAAAATCGAGGAATATGCAGTCCGCCAGAGATCCACGATCAAGGATGGAATGAATATCATGTGTGAAACACAAAAGCTGACTTTCGCATGAAAATGTTTTGCGAAATCCGTGCTGTGCTGTATTAAAAAAGAATTGGACTCTAAAAAGTTTGCAAGACGCGAGTAAATGACATGTTCAATGATTTTACATGGAATGCTGGTGAGTGATACGGGTCGGAAGTTATTTGGACAATGCTTGTCGCCTGATTTATGCAAAGGAATCACCTTCCCGACCCTCCAATCCTCAGGTACACAACCTGTATCAAGAGATTGCTCAAACAGTTTAGTCAGGATTATCGAGCTATACATCTTAGTATTTATTAAAAATTTAGAATTTATGTTATCAATGCCAGAAGATGACGATATCTTAAGATTTTCGATTATACTTGCAATACCGACAGTGTCTATAAAAATTGGGTCCATCCTTGGAAACTCGAAAGATGAATAGTCAGGAAAGCTAGTAACTGTATTGGTAGAAAACGCCAAAGAAAACACAGTGTTAAGTATACTAGCACATTCATCGCTGGGAATTGCTGTGCCGTCAGAATCTCGAAGTGCTATAACGTAATCATCATTTTTGTTAACAACATTCCAAAATTGTTTGGGGTTATTCATAAGCATGGAAGGTAATGTTTGATTAAAAAATGAATCTTTGACTTCTTTTAGTGCAATTTTATAATCATTTGCTGCAGAGAAGTATGTATCCCAACGGGACTGGGAATTGGACGACTTAGCGGAACGAAACATGCGTTTTTTCTTATTCGACAGTATTTTCAATGACTGGTTAAACCAAGGTTAGTTTCCGGTTTGATATGACCATTCTCAGAGGTATGAAGGGGTCTGTGAGAGAAGTGACATTATCTTTAAAAAATCAGCAGAACCCATCCTTTGGGAATGATTATCTACGTTAATGCGAATAGCATCAAACGGTGCGGAGTTATGTGCGTTCGTCAGGTGGCCGGCACACTCTAGATACGCCAGCCCACTCTTGAGGCGATTCTAAATTTGTTGACACTTTCACAGCCCTGCGCACGATCTCCGCAGCCCAGCACGTGCGTTTGTGTCACTTAGGAAGGCGAGCAAAGCACGTGCCATACGCACAAACACTCAAAATGGTACCGACCAGACTTTCTGGCGTCTCAGCTAGTCTCAACCAACGGTACTCTAAACGGTTGTTTATATCTTTACCACAGGACGCGCTTTACAGCGCTGTCACAAGCTACCGGTGCGCGCGCGTCCATGCACGAGGGCTCATTCCGCTCTCGTGAGGCTGAGTACGACCGCTACATCACCCTCTCCCGAGCGCGGGAGAGGGTGAGCTAGCGGCCATGCTCAGCCTCACGAGAGCGGAATGAGCCCTCGTGCATGGAACTGCGCGCACCGGTAGCTCTGACAGCGCTGTAAAGCGCGTCCTATGGTAAAGATATAAACAACCGTTTAGAGTGCGTTGAATGACTGCCTTCATAGCTCTGTGGTTAGCGCGTCTGCCTGCTGATCAAAGGGTCAACGGTTCGAATCCCAGCCGGCGCCGGTCTTTTTTATTTATTTATCGACCCGCGGCGTAAGAGGTTAGATAGCCAGATAGATAGATACATAGACGAAAAGTGCGTGAAGTAGCCAAAGAATGCTATTCGCATTAAAATAGCAGACAGCTGCTCCTCTCGCAGTCAGACCGGGAAAACACGGACCACAAGAACAACTGGAAGATTGGGCAGACAGTGGCTATGTTGGCTATGTTGGAACCGGAAAATCCACCTATATAGGCTCAGCCCAGCTTGTTTATTGCGTAGGATGTGGTATCGAGGCTAGAGGGCAAAATCGAAACAACCAAAATGGCGGCGACTAAGCTGGCGGTGCTATTGCGGCGGCTGTTTTGTGGCTGTAAACTGAGGAAATTGCGCGAATTATATCGGAAATATTGAGCGATAAGCTTTATGGCGTCCAAAATTTCAGTCAATGTTATACATTAACTCTATGGGGTGAGTGACGGATCGGCAAAAACGTCCGAATAATGGAGCGTGTCCGAAAATCGGCGTCCGAAAAATCGGTCAGTGACTGTACCATATGTACATGATTGTAAGCTCGACTCGATTGTAAGCCGACTCCCCCTATTGCACATCAGCAAAAAAAAAAAAATGTTTAGATGCGCATTTTATTGCGAACACGTGAGAGCGGCAAAGTATCTGTTTCGAAAGCCTAGCCTCCAACACGCGATCAATGCCTTCTGCTGTGCTTTGGCTGCGCATGCACGCGCAAGCTGCGTGAGATGCCCAGGCGTTATTGAAACTAGGAAGTTCACGCTGGAGGCGGGAAAACTGAAGCTGCTCACTGTCGTTCTCACTCCGTCCGGGACTAGACTACGACTCGTCCGCACTGGTGTCCCGTCGTCATCACTGCTACATTCACGAAGCACGTCGTCGGAGTCGTCCAGCGAAATATTCCACTTTGCAAATGAAATCGAATTTGTTCTTCTTGCCAAGCCTTGGGGAGAAGAACAAATTCAATGGTACCAAATGTATGACGCAGAAGGTATGGGCACTGGAACATGGTATGGAGCAATGGCGGCTGACGTGACATCAATGCAAGCCATGCATATACTGAAGGTTGCGACAAACGGGAGCTTACCAAATAGAACATCTAAGAGCCGCTAAATACAATAGAGCGTAGTGGGCGGAGACTGCAAACAGCGCCGCGCTTACACGTGCACCTGGCCGGGGCCTCCACACAGCATAAGCGACAAAACACAAAAATAATAAAAAAAAATTAAAGAAAACAGGAAAAGTGAGACGCATAAAAACAATCTTTTTATCCATAGAAAAAAGTTAAGCAAGCAAAAAGAAACCTCATTAAATTCAAGCAACAGAAAAAGAAAGGCAAGAAAAAAATGAAAGTCGCTTACAACCCCCTGTAACACCGAATTAGAGCGCAGCTGTTGAGGAGGAGGAGGGAAGGGAGGGGAGTGTACACTGCTCCTCCCTTCTCCTACCTCCTCATCCTGCGTGCTACCCCTCCCTCCTCTCTCATCGTCATCACTGTGACAATGACGTCACTGATAACGTCTTCAGTGACGTCACGCGTCCCATAATGCACCGCGCGGTTACGCCGACGGTGACGGCAACGCTGCTCAAGCCGGAAACAAGCGCCTAAGAGCTGCGCTGTAAAAAAAAACGGCCAAAGTAAACCGACAAAAGAAAAATTGTTCAGCCTTTCCACTGTCGTGAAGAAGGAAGACTAGCGGAGCTGTACTCGATACACTGTGTGCTTCTTCTTCGTCGTCGTCTGTTTTTCGCGCTGTTTTCTACGATGAATTCCCACCAACGCGCCCAACTATCCATTCTTCTATTATAGGTGGAAAGATTGCCGCCATCTACGAGCGATGGCGGAAACCATACTGGTTGTGTGTTTGCCACCGTCGCTTATAGATGGCGGTAGTTGTCCAGGTAGGTTTGTGTTGACATACACGGACACGATCCTGGGGAACCTAGCCCTTAACAGCTCCACTGTAAAAGGTAAACAATGATAAGGCATTCAAAGTGGGATTGCACAACCATTGTTGTCGACACACTCAACTTGCCAAAAACTTTTTTTTTCTTATTTTATTTTGGGGCTAGGGAGTCACGCAGCATGAGCAGTGTTCGGGGAAAGGGCGCAGGCTACCGTTCTGACAGTGGGCACTCCCTGCTCTCCCTACTCGCATGCACGTGCCCTTCCCTTTGCTATTGCCATCCTCCACTTTTTTCTTTTCTTTTTTTTACAGTTCATTGCCTCTTTCTTTTTTTACAACTGCTTTTTCGTTGCGTTGTGTATCTTCCAGCCTGGATGCTGGCTTGGTGGTCTGCCAGCCCCGCAACACAATGCAAGCGATGTGCTTGCCACCTGCGCAATTGGATTGCGGGAAAACCAACGGCGGCCGGGATTTGTTCGCTATATCAAGTGTCCCCGCCATGGGCGTTGGATACAGAAAGACAACGCTCCTATATTATTACATGTGATTTTCAAGGAGATGTTTGGACTGTTTGATATAAACACTAATTCGAAATACCCTGGTGTGATATAACCGGGCTTGACTGTATATTTTTTGTCTTTTAGGGACAATTTGAAGCTACTTTAAGAAGCGGTGTTTTTAGAATCCCAGTGTACCACTAGACAGGGTCAGTCTCAAGTAGAATCTGTGTAACTGCCAGTAGACGAAGTTTGAACGTTGTGTCTTTACTGTTTTGGCCGAGGTCTCGAGACTGAACACGGGAAGTGTCTGGCAGCAGTGCCTAACTCGCCCCGTTTTGCTCCCAACCGACCAGACCGCCTGGGGGACACGGAGACGCCCTCGTACGTGGTGGAGCAGCCCCTGGAGCCGTGTCGGTCCTACAGCTTCCAGGTGGGTCTCTGGGAGGGCTCGCTGGGGAGCGACGCTGCAGCTCACACCCTAGACGAGGCGTTTCTTCAGCGTCCTGGCAGGGATTGTGGGGAGACCTCCGCCTTAAAATCATACAACTTAGCTGGTTCTTTCTTCAGCCCTCTTGCCTCTTTCTGCACTAAACCTAAGCCGAAAAAAATCATGAGTCATTCCACTCTCTGAAGGTGGATGACCAGCGATGCTGCTTAGCACACGACACAGACGTGACGCAGAATTTAGCGTATGCTCCATTAAAGTTGTCTAATTTAGCAGCACGGTACCTGTGTCTTTTTTATGCTTTCTCCTCCCCGCGACGTTTGTCATCTTGCCTGGTTTGCCGCATGCGCTTGGCGTTATTGGCACGATTTTCATCGGAGGTGTTTGCCGCCCGCAGCCCCCACTGACATTCTTGGTGCCGTTCCTGCCGTTGCTCTTCATAGGCGCGTTGCTCTTCGGGAGCCTGGACTCTACACGGCCTCCCCATTACGACGAGAGAAGTGAAATAGACCTATTGCTGAATTACCCAAGCATCAAGGAGAATGCAGGGAATGGTGTTCCATGTGCCGCACGTGCCAGCGTTTGCAGCGTTAACTGTTCTGAATCAAAATACGTTTACGAACGCACGTGCAAACATCTTGCGCGCACATTCGTCAACGCTTTATTTTGGTTATTTACTTTGAATCTTTTATACGGGGAAGGCGTGCGCATGGGGCGGTCCGAGGGTAAAGTTTTTAATCACTCGCACGAAAAATCCACAAAACCCTAGTCATAGACAGCTTCGCTGTAAAAGTGTACACTAGGAAAAGAAAGGAATCTCGTACAAAGCAAGAAAAAACGGGACATGTTACAATTATGATTGGCTCGGTTCTTCGTTGAAAAGTGCTTGTGTCACAAACAATGTCTATTAGCTTATTATATTCGAGTCTTGTAATTGTCGATATACTGTGGTAAAAAACCAACGGATCAAAAGGGCACTGAGAATGACAGCCGGAAGAAAGAATGGAATCAAACTTTTCTTGTGTAAAAACAATAAATCGTGTAAACGTCATCTATTAGCGAAGAACATAATTAATCTCTGTTTCATCCTGCGATTGTTGTAGTGGCACTTTCCCGGAAAGGACCCGTCGTAAATAATACTTATGAAACATGTTTTTAAACATGTTCGATAGATAATGACGCAGTATTACGAATGTAATTCCAAGTTGACAAAATAAACGCTCGAAACATGCACGCAAAGAAAATTGTTTCGTAAAATGAGATATTGCACCAAGAGTCTGAGGTGAGGTGTTACAATTGTTGATACATAATGATTAAAGTTCAATGCTGAGTCAACAAAAATTCGAGGGTGGGGTGCTGCCTGCACTTTCAGTTTCAACGAAAATTCCCAGATCACGCAACACTCTGGGAATCACTATTCATTCATTCATTTGTTTATTTTTTGTGCTCATGAACAGCTTTCGCCTTTGTACAGTCAAACCCGTTTATAATGAACAGCAGGAAATGCTACAAATCAGTTCAATAGAGCAGTGGTTCTCAAATGGGGTCCGCGGACCCTTTGGGGTCCGTGAAAGCATTCTAGGGGTCCGCGAAGCCCTGCCTCATTTGTAAAGCCCCGCAATAAAAGTTGTGTTTTCTTTAAATCGAGAAGAAATGTTTCAGTTCTCGGGTGAGTTTTCTCGTGTATATGTCAATAAAAGAAGTCTACTTCACACTAGCCTTTAGCATTTAATAAATCATTATTATATTTAACCTAAACCTTTCCCCTTCCTTCACACGAATGGGGTCCTTCATCATCTCTGCCGACCCACAAGGGGTCCGCGAAACATCGAAGGTTGAGAACCACTGAAATAAAGTATAGCAAGTAGTTCGATATAGCACAAACCATTTACAACGAACTTCCACGATGCGTCCGTTGTAAGGCGAGAGCTTCTCTTTCTTTCTCACCTCTTCGCTTCCACCTTGTAACAAAAAACTAAAAAAGTTTTTTTTTTTTTTTGCATGCTTGCAGAGTTTGTTATTTAAGCTTATTTTCCCGTCTGAATCACTTCTCTTTGTAAGCAACCGCTTTGAGATGAAGTTCTTTTATCTGTGCTTGCGTGCAGTGTTTTTTTAGCTTTCTACCCTTCTGAATCGCTTCTCTTTGTAAATTTTGTTTGCGGCTTGGGCTTTTAAAATTTTCTTTCTTTCCTACTCTTTTTTTTTTGGGGGGGGGGAGCGGGAGGGAGGGGACAGGGACAGGCTAGAAGACAATTACTGTGCGCGTTTTTGGAGGCCTTCCTGGGGGGAAAAGTTCGATATAACCAATATGTTGTTCGTTATAAAAAGTACTTTTTACATGCATTTTTATTTAAATTTTCCACGAGTTCGATATTGACAATAATTCGCTGTATGCGGGTTCGTTCTAAACGGGTTTCACTGTAAGTACAGTACAGCAAAAAGGGGGAACAATACTTGTAGTGTTTATTAAGAAAAAACTTGAATGTGATAAATGATGATTACTAAATCTATGGTATTATACAAGTTCTGAATGTGTGTCATGGGGCAAGTTTGGAAGATTTGATCACATAAAATGTAAGAAAAATTTGCAAAATCGTCTCGGAACATGAATATTAATCGCTGAAGTTAGGTCAGGGCAATGAGTTACTCTATGAAGGCATTAAAACAAAAATATAAGATCTCTGTCACGTTGTTCAGCACTCAAGGCAGAACAATGTTCTAAGAGTGTTGTACATTCTAGTAAACCGTGCAACCGAAATGCCGATGATAAAAAATTCAAAAGAAATGCTTCTGGACATTTTTAATCATCTCTCGGTGCTTGCGCTCATAGAATTCCATACAACAGAGGAAAACTCCAGCATCGACCTAATAAATGAAAAATATAACTGCATTATGAAGGCTGACATGGAAAACTTTTGTGTAATTCTAGAAATGATACCCAGCTTGTGGAAGGAGGAATTGACAATGCTATTGACATGTACCGTATTTACTCGCATAATGAATGCACTTTTTTCCCGAAAACTAGACATATATTTGGGGGTGTGCTCATTAAGCGGGGTAAAATTTTGCTTTTACACTCTTGGTGCAAATGTCCTATTAGGTGCCAATATGACACAGCAAGGTACTGTGGCACGTCTCCGCTGGTGGGGGTGGGGGAGGGAGGGGAGTACGCCACGGCTGGTCGGGGGCGTGCTACAGTAACCATGCTTTATAAATTGCGAACCTTTTTAGGGCATGATATATATTGCTAGTATCCGGTAGCATGCATGCATATACCCCGACTATGCGTATAAGAAGTGGTACGAAGTGCAACCGAGCCAGGCTCCGCTTCCCACAGATCAAGTTTCGTTCACGGGACGGCTGCTACCAGGGGTCTCTCCTCCAACACGAGGTACGCTGCGTCGTAGGTTGGGAGAGACCCCTGGTAACAGCCATCTCCGTGGAGCGAAACTTGATCCGTGGGAGCGGGCCTCGGCTGGACTTCGTACGAGCTCTTATACGCATAGTAGCGGTATATACGTGAGCGTGCTGCCCGATGCCCGCAATATATATCACCTCGCTGTGCCGTTCTGTTACGGATTAAATAAACGCATTTACCCGGAGTATGTGAAATTAGGCCTAACCACTTTCGCCAGGGTGTCTAGCGACCGAGAATACCGGGAATCGTCAGGGAAATTTTAATTACCGGGAAAAATCATGGAATTGTCAGGGATATTGTCAAAAAGTGAGCCCTGTCAGGGAAAATGGGCCGGAAACGCCATCGAGTGTCCTGAGCAAAGACTTGAGGACTTGGGGGCAGAAAAATTGGCAATACATTCTGCTTAGAGCGGAGCACGGGCTCTGCTCACCCGATGTAGAGTGTGCAACCTGATGCAAAGGGAACAGCCGAGAAATCCAGTCCAAGCCTTGGATTGGATTAGATTGAGGGCGCTACACTAGGCTATATCGAGATTAGAGCTACTAGATTTAGTAACAAATGGAAAAGCCGCAGACCCTATCTAATCCAAGCCTGAAGCCGAAATTATCCAAAAGTGTGCATCTGGACGCCATGCTGCTATTCGGTTATTGATGTATGTGGTTGAGCGTCATGTTTTCATCGTGTTTCCGGAAGTGGCCTCTTCACTGATGATGTCAGCGGCAAAAAACGTGCTCGTTCAATCCGGACTGGGCGAACCCAAATATTTCGGAATATACAAGTTGGATTAAGCCCGTGCAAAATTATCCTCACAGTGCTCAATGCTCAAGGCCTTGTGTTGTAATGGTCTTACATACTTAACCGCCTCTACATTGGTCAGGGAATTTCACCTGAAATTGTCAGGGAAAACCTGGAAAAGTCAGGGTTGTAGACTTCTGTGAACGGACATGACAGCGAGAGGGTCTATAATTCTTTTAATCACCTGTTCTTCCTTTTTGATGTATCGGCACAGTTATAGAGTTTTTTCCAAATCGAAGGAAAAGTACAGGTCGATAACGATAGGTTAAGAATATGCATTAAAATGGGTGTGAAAATAGAAGAGCATGCTTTAACAACGAAACTCAGGATACCGTGAAATTCAATTCCGCTAACATTTTCTTATGGCAAGTTCAATGTCGGTGTTTTGAAAGAATTAAATTGAGAGGCAATCACTACTCCTGTCAGTAACGTAAATGGGTCAAACTTGTTGCTCAGAGGCATATTCATTTTCAGTGCATTCAGAAAAGAGCAGTTACGTGAAAACCGCTTAGTAGTTGCTGAAGCACCATCTTGAGGAAGCACATAGTTAAAAGGGAAGACATACAGTCCAGCCCGTTTATAGTGAAGTAAACTAACGGTTAGAAGAAGGACAAACTAATGAATGGGGTTATCAATGCTATGGTCACCCAAATTGTTAATTGAAAGAGGCACTGAGTGCTTTCCAACTAGATAGAAATATTCCCCATACAGTAAGGTGGGCAGTAAGATGAGACAGATATTCGGCGCATCCTTTTTAAAATAAAACTTGGGTCTGCACCAGCGGACAGCTTCATACTGTAGATGCGTGCCTTAAATTCATGTTTGTCGATTGGAATAAGAGGAAGGAAAATATATGTGCGTTGGGAGTTGATGCTCAATTTAGGAACTGCTGCAAGTTATTGGAAATGCTCTGCAAACATGTTGCCAACTTCTGGATCGGATGTAATAGAAACAGAACCTTCTCGTAACCAAACTGAATTATCCTGCCTCTTCTGTAGGCATGCAATTCCAAGTTTTTAAATTTGGTGTGCATTGTGAACTCAAGTTGTGCCAAATATAGTTTCTCATCTTGTTTGTACCGCCACTTCGCCAAACCACGACTCTCACCGAATTTTGTGTGCCACTTTTGCTATCTCTATTTGGGTACGATAGTGAAGTTTGTGTCGCAAGAAGTGCCCAGTATTACTGGAAAACCACAAGAAATACTTACTGTTCGGTCTAGAGAAATGCTTAGATACTGCATGTCGAGACCGGTTACGGTCAAACCTCGGTGTAACAAACTTCTATGTAACGAAACCCCCGATGTAACGAAGTACATACATTTTTCTAACCGTAAGTGTATGCGCGCCATGTATTTTTGACCTCTATGTAACGAAGTCCCATTAGCCGAAATTTCAATGTAACGAAGTTTCATGGACAATCCATCACAAACTTTTGGGTCCCAAAGGAAATCTTGGGAAGCACATGCGCTGAAACGGGCCCCCAATAAAGCGCAAAGGGTGAAACGGGCCGAATCTGGCGAGTGTGGTGTACAGAACGGCCACTAGAAGACACTGGAGTTGCCACCGTTTGATCCGTGGGCTTTGTTCGCGCTGCATAGTTTGTTTCAAGGCCTAACTAAAAGTGTGCGTTTCTCGTTGTCCTGGGCAATAGAGCCTTGAAGGCGATGGAGCCGCCCCTGACAACATTGACTTTGACGACTTTCTATTCGCCGACTCTGCTGTCATTGCGGCGGAGGAGGTGACCGACGAGGCGATAGCTAGCGATGTTCGTGGGAACTCGCAAGACGGGGACGACATAGAGCCTGATGAGCAAGACACCTGCGATGTGCCTAGTAACCGTGAAGTGGTGGACATGATCGATGTCTTGAGGCGGTTCGCGAGCACACAGTAAGACGAAGACGCGATGCAGGCTGTCTGGCTATGCGAATGTCGTGTGATGCCAATAATAATGCCAAGAGTGGCCCAGAAAAGGTGACGGACTATTTTCAATTGAAATAGAGGCATCCTCAGTGAGTGTTGTGCACCCGAGAAACATTTGGGGAAACTTTCTTTAACGTTAGCACCGAATTTCTATGTAGCGAAATTTCAATGTAACGAAGTAAATTCCGAATTTTACCGACTTGGTTACATCAAGGTTTGACTGTTTAACAAAGTCAGTTATAACGAAACAGCGGCTACAGCGAAGCAATCGCCATTCCCCGTTCTCGTTTGCACTTTTTCAATGTCTTTGTGCCTGTTTTTAGCGAAGGAAATTGAGCGGCTTCCGCGGATGTAGCGAAAATAAATTTTGTGGTAATTTAAAAAATAATCAAATTCTTAAAGTGTACCGAATCACAGACCGCCGCACTTTGCTGCCGCAGCCGAGCAGCCACCCAGAACGGGCTGGATACGATGCTGCAAAGGCCGCAGGCGGCAGCCTCTGCATCGTCGCCTTCTCCTTGTCTAGCAAGTGGCCTTTCTGCATCAGACGCGCAGAAGCCGTTCTGGCATGCTGATAGTGACAACATACCGATGGAGAGTCTAGAACTCCCACCACGGAGAACATTTGCAATTTCATGGCGGATGCCTCCTGGGCAGATTGGCGCCAGTGCGCCTGCATTTGCTTGTCAGAGGGGGCCAGCGTGGCGAGGAAACTGGGTGGAGACACGTTTGCAGACAGTGAACTCGTTAGAGTTTTGTCTCCTTGCGGGCTGCAGCTTTCTTTGAGCAGTTGCCCCATCTCTCAAACCTAGGCTTTCTATACCGACCACACATGAGCGGGAACTCGGTGCCATGTGTGCTTGGCCAAATAAATGGAGAATAACCATCTTTTTGCATATATTTTGTTTTTAATACTTTGTTAGATTGGGTTTGAGGGTCAATTTACTTCGTTATTTCGAGTTCTTAAGCCCTACGGGAAACATGGGGGGAAACACACTTTGTTTGTTAGATCGGGGTTCGTTAAATCGAGTTTTGACTGTAGTTCACTTAACTGAAAGTTCACTAAACTGAATATATTCACTAGAACATGGAACAGCATAGGGCACAGCATACATCGAGTCAAAAGTGTGAAATCCAATTTATGGCATCACGTACATAGATATATACAAAGTGCATAACAGTTACGTTGCTGCCTTTCTCATCTTGAAAAAAAAATCGGTAATTTTTATTTGCACTGGCGCTCTTAAAGCGCATGAAGTAACAAAGCTGTCCAGAGAGTCTATATTTTTTTGCACTTCCTCTAGCACAGCATGTTGTTGTGACGAAGCCATGCCGCAACGGCATCGTCCACTGGCTTGAAACATCCCGTGCAGAGTCGTTTCCTGTTGGGATTGAATGTGATTTCTCCTTCAAGCTTCAACTTTTGCTTCACTATCGTTGACAGTGAAATCCCATAGTCCTTCGCAATGTCCACTTGCCTTTGACCGTTGTCCAGACGCTGAAGAATTTTGAGCTTGTCTGATAGAGAGAACCGCTTCCGTTTTGTCGTACTCATTACGACAGTGGGCCCACAAACTGCCGTCCTGCCATTGTTACTTAAAACTAAGATGGCCGAACGGAACCGATGACAAAAGAAAACACAGACGCACCACGTGGTTCATTTTCATTGACCGCACCACCGCTTTGCCTCGGCGGCGCTGTGAACGCCAGCAATGATACCCCACCAGTGCAGACGCGGTGGCAGCGGGCATTGGCTGTGCCAGTACTGCAGAGCACAAAACTTCGTTGAACCGATTGCAAATATAATCCTGGGTCCACCGATCAAGTTTGTTGAACTGAAATACTCGCTCTTCCGAAATTCGTTTTTCGTTTAACTGAAACATTTTTGCGTAGAATGCATAGGAAAACCGCTGGCGATTTTTTTAAAGTTCATTATTCTGAAATATTTGTTAAACTGACGTTCGCTCAAGTGAGAGTTTACTGTATTAGGCAGACAGGGAGGTGTGTTAACCACAGACTCGGAGAGCATCATTTGGAAGTTTCACGGTCGTCAGCTGATGCCTTTCACCCCATTGTCGTGTATGCCCGCAGATGCGCTGACTGCATTCCTGTTTCAAGAACACACAAGTTTTGGGAGGGCATAACAGATATGGCAGGGAAATCTTTGAATCATTCGTCACAAACACCGTTGACAATAATGGGTCAGCGCCTTCTCTTGTTCGTTCCAAAGAAGAGATAACCTACTTGACTCCGGAATTAGCGTAGCTTCTAACCGCTCCCCACCCCATCCAAATTTTGTTTAGACGGAAGAGCTCCAACCAAAAACCAAAGAAGGGTTCAGCCCGACGTTTCAAAACCTGCTCGGTTTCTTCATCAGGGGTGACTAAATCGCGAGGAGGAGCAGCAGTTTTCATCTTCTTCTTAGTTGTTTTCGACTCTAATTTTCTTCTTCTTTTATACAGATGGTTTCTTGTTCTTTGCCGTGGTCAGGTGGTGCAATCCATGGACATACACCATTGGCAAGGCACCCAGAGACCTGTTTATGTTTCCCGGTGTGTTTTGTATGTGCCACGACTCTAGGAAGAGTCTTTTCCGAAATTGTGGCTCAGTTTCAATCACTTGCGCGTTCGCGAAGTCAATTGGATGGTCATGAACATTGCAGTGTTCCGCGACAGCGCTGCGCTCGTGGTCGAACTTGCGTACGTCCTTGCGTACGTCAGGCTGAACCCTTTTTTGGTTTTCGGTTGGAGCGCTTCCGTCTAAACCTAATCTTTCCCCAACCAGACAGATTTCTGTCAAAACTTTTCTCATTCAACATCCAAATTTTGTGCTGCTCATGCTGTTACTTCCCATGTTATCTTGTTTCTTTACAATTTTATCTTTACACTTTCCTTTCTCTCTTCCTGCTTCCCTTTTTCTCCTTTTTTTTTGACGGGCCTGAATTACAGGGAGTGCTTTTAAGCTCATTCATGTCGTTACTAGTTGAAAGAAATGTTGGTCGTCCTTCGTCCCGAGTTTGTTTTATTCTTTCTGTGGTCAGTCAATTTTACCAACACGCTCTTCAGTTGATTTGTCAGTGTTCTTTCCCTTGGCAGGTTTAGTTCTTGTTTTCCTCGGGACGGAAGGTAAACTGTCGTTCAAAACGGTCCTGTTAACTTTGGTTGGGCAGAAGTTGCCAAACGCAAACTTGCCCCGAGAGGAAGGGGTTCAATTACTTGAAAGGATAAAACATCTAGGACGGTGACGTAAACAGGAGTTCTTTCACTGGAAGAAGTCCTGTTTCCATCCCTGTCCTAGATGTTTTATCCTTTCAAGTATTCGTAACTATTCACCAATTACGCTCATTTTCAATTCTAAGGGGTTCAGGTGCTCGATTCCTGCTGTTGGCACTGTCTACGTCGCAGAACCTTTTGTTGTGGGCTTCAGAGCAGCTGCAGAGTTTTGGACGGGCTTGTTGGCAGCATTCCGGGCACTTCCAACGGTGTGCGCACCTTGCGGCACTGTCTAAGTTTCGTGAAAGATGAACTCGGACAGATTTGTCATCCGTTCTAATGTTTTTTCCGACCGTCGCCAACTCGTCAATTTTGCTGCACAGTAGGGCAACGACCCCACAAAGGTTAGCCTTCATGACAGACGACTCACGGTTGGCTGTTGGGTGGACCAGTCTGTGCCATTCCTTAGGTGGAAATGGGCGAGCCAACATTAGCTTCGGACAAGTCCCGGCGTTACATGCACGAAGGGCACTTGAACTTGCTGGCTCCATTAACCACGAGTGAGTCGGTAGTCATCATTTTCAATGTGCACACATTCTGTTGCACTGTTTTTAAAGCTGTAGCTTTATAGGCCCAACCACGCTCAAGGTCATGTCCTCGTCCTTAAGGTTGTGTATTGCCCGTGAGTGAAGCTCAAGGTTGCCTTTTGAAGGCCACATAACGGCTGTGGCTGAAGCGATGGTGGCTGAAGCATTAGCGCCAGTTGCACCAGCTTCATGCGCGCACGAGAGAGAGGGACGGGGAGAGAGAGAGAAAGGCAGGGAGGGAGCACCGGTTGCACAAGCTCCGCTCGATCGCTCGCGCAAGCACGAGAGAAAGAGGGAGAAAAAAGGAGAGAGAGAAAGGAAAAGGGAGGGAGAGAGAGACCAATGATGCTCAAGGTCGCGTTATCAAGGTCATACCGCCCGTGGATATAGTGAGGCATACGCTTCGTTTAGCTACCACATTTTATCGCATTTGGTAGAATGAACATGCCTGTAACTTTTTTTGTTAGGATTGAGACACATTTGCACGAAATCTGCACTTGCAGGCCGACGAACAGAAAAGAAACTGCCGCCTTCCGTAAGTGGGCTCAAAGCATCTCCGGCAGGTGTACTACTACTTACACGCTGTCGCGGAGCAGTGCAGTGGTGCGTAAGGACGCGTGCGGATGACTCGAACGATCCTGCGACTGGCGCCACTATGGGACACATGGTGAAATGGATGGTGCAGCTATGGGTTATATGATCGTGCGATGTACCGTTTTGACAATACCAGGTAACTCAACTTCAGTGTCATGTGATTGTGTAACTCTTTAACGACCACATAACTTGGATGACGCCACGATACCAGTGTCACTGGAAACTGTGACATCTGGTGACGTCACGCGATGCTCACGTGACACTGCAATGCGAGTGAGTCGACGTGACCACCGAGTGAGAGTCGCGCAACAATCGTCCACTAATTTGTTACCTCCTTCGTTTTTTTCTGTCGCGGATTGTTGTTGCAGATTGCAAGGTCCACAGTCTGGACTTTCGTAGAGACGGGCAATTTCTCCGGGATTTTAGGAAATCGGCTTTAATTATCTAGCAACCGGCTTTAATTATCTAGGTCGACCGGGAACGATGCGGTATTATTTGCGATAAGTAGCGAGCATGCTCGACGGGACAGATTACTCGAGCTCGTAAAGGTTCCCTTTCGCGGAATCACAAAAAAATTTGCGGTCGGGTAAACTTTGCAAAAGGTACGAGCATTTGCTCGCCCCCGGCGCTCGTGGTGCCCGAGTCTGGCCAGAAGGAGTGAGCGTGCGCTTGGCGCGCAGGTGCGCGTGGCAGTGGCGTCCCCCGGGGGCCCCTGCCAGGCCCGCCGAGCGAGCCCGCGACGGCCCGGACGGAGTTCAGCCCCGTGGCGGCTCCCAGGGCAGTCTCCGCCGCGCTGCAGGAGGACCACGCCCTGGTGCGCTGGGAGGCCTCCTGCCCCCGCCTGCCCCGCCCCACGGGCTACAAGGTGAGGCTCTGCCGAGGTGCCTGCCTCAAACGCATCTCCGACCGCCACATTCCTCGTGCCCTTAAAAGTCAATTTCCGCCCGGTGACACGTCGTGCGAGTGTCGCACTATTGCCGGCCACGAGTCTGGGCGACGCCGCAGCGGCGGTGATGAAAGGGGCCCGTTCTACTGCAGATTAGCTGTCCAGCTTGACAAGGAAGCTTCGGCAGCCAGGAGTCGGGACGACGCGAGGACGCTCGAATTAGTCGCGCTTCTTTCCTTTCTTTGTCCCACGAGCACGATGGGGACGTCCACTTAGTTGCCAGTCAGGGACCGTGCCTAGTCTCTAAATTCGATGCTGCCTCGGGAAGATGTTGGTGCATTTGATTCATTTAGCCTAACTTACGGGAAAGAAGCTGTCGAGACATTACGTGTTGGTGTAAAAATGTAAACGTCAACGTAGAGATTTTAATAGCACTCAATTGAAAGATGTAGGAAAGCTTCGAGACATTCTTTAGCATATAAGACTCGCAGATTCTACACAGTCCAGTATGAACTCGAGCCACGATGGCTTACAAATTTTTAGTATTTATGTGTTCTTACGTAGAAACAGAGATCGTTCAGAGCCTCTTGCTTCAGGCTTCTTTCATTTGGGACAAATCTACTAGCTGTGCCGAAATTTCTTTTACTGCTGGTGCTTCTGGCTGGGATGCAAAGCATTTGTGGGCTTTCTTAGTCCAAGACAGCTTTTCAAGATTTTTTGAGTAGCGTCTCAGTATATTCCACTTTGGCTTTTTCATCTCTTTCAAATCTAAACGATCTATGTGTTAGCATTTTCTTCTCAACATTTCAGAAATGCTGCACCATTTCCCGAGCCTAGCCTGGGCCCAGAGCAATCCGTGCCACCCGGCCCAGGTCCGGCCCGCGAGCCGGGACGGGCCCGGCCTTTCGGTTTGGCCCGGCCTGTGCAGAGCTGTAGTTGAGTGTCCCTAGGAATGTCATTTAAGAAGGTGATAGATGAGTGCAGAACTTGGCGTACCTGTTTAGTAATGAAACTTGCACCTGTAATTGAAACGAAACGGTATCGTACGTCCTGCGACGGAAGGCCTAGCAACTAGGCCGCAGCCATCACGGCTGGAGGCTTGCCAATGAGGGCAAGCCTGAGAAGGCCACCTTAAATAACGTCCGGTCAAGAACACGCTCGGGCGGGGACCGGCTTGCAGGTCTTTGTGGAGGAGAAGCAGACGGGGTCGAGGACGGTGACGGCAGTGCCCCCACCTCCTCGGCCGTGCTGTCGGCCACCCTGGGGGTCCACCCCGGGGGCGCCTACTCGGTGCGGGTGTCGACGGACCGGCCGGGGGCTCTGCTCAGCGCCCCGGCCGAGTTTGCAGGCCCCGAGATGCCGGCGCCCCTCCAGCTGGCCGTGGTGCCCGAGATGAACGGCAGCCTCTTCGTCCACTGGAAGGAACCCCGCCTGCCCCCGGCCCTGGCCGGCCACAGGTTCGCATCTTTCTCTGGCTCCTAGAATCCGGGTCTACGTGTCTGACAGCTCCCCATCACTGTTTCTGGGCTAACCGATCGACACCTTTACTTAGACGTTTCTCTATTCCCACCATGTCGCTCTCTTTTCCTCCCTCGAGAAAATTGGGATTTGTAAGACAAAACGAATGTGCATGCACAGGACAGTGACGAGTGCACGAGAAGAAAGAGGGAATTCCGAACATCCTCCTAGGGAAATGAAACCCGAAGGCAGCAAGCTCAACGCCGATCCATTGCGTCGAGGGTCGAAGACGGCGCTTTCTGGATGCATCGACGCATCTTTCGCAAAAGGACAAGGTGCAAGTGGGGCGAGCGGGTAGTTGGGACTCTTGCCGCACGAGGACTCGAGCAGCAGAGGGGGAATCGAATACGAGCTCACGTCCGTCGTCGTCCGGGGATTCTTCCAACAGAGGGCATGCTTTCTAAAGAGGATACAAGTCAAAGGGGAACTCTTCGGAATGCCTCGTAAGAGAAAGGAGCAACGAGGACATCGCCAAACAGAATCGTCGATGCATCGAGGCTCAATGTGCTTGCCGTGCCATTGAGATACCAGAGAAATGTGAACGGCGCTCGGAGGCAGAGAATCGAGGTGGGCTCGCTCCACTAGGACCGAGGGGGAGTGAGGGAACCCAGTTAATGACGAATAATTGTGTGCATACATTTACACAGCACCAATGGGCATCTGGCGACTCGGCTGTAGAAGTACAACCGCTAGCCTGGGATCTTTTTATGGTGCAGCATGCGGTAGTGCTCGTTTAAATGGGAACGAGCGGGGATTGGCTTCTGCAGTGCCCTAACACGCTCGGCCACCTTAATTTCATTTCAATTTGATCGGAGGAATACGGCCTTCGTACAAGACGGGTTCAAATATTATCGCATTTTGACCTAGTCTGCGTCGAAGCACCGCAGAAACGGAGCCCCGTTCCTCGTATATCCCGCCAAAACCCGAAAAGGCCCGCGGTATTTAAAAAATGCTCGGCCCGTCGGCCATATTCCGCTGATGGGCACTCGTTCGTAGCGGAACGTGAGTTTACACTTTTTCCGCGAGGGCGCAGCCATCTTGATTGTCGTTGCGGTAAAACATTGTTTTGATCTCTCCACACCGCTGGAATGTGTTTACGAAAATTGCGCGATTGTTGCGCATTCTTGTTTTGTCTCACCCATGTTTTCTCGCATATTCCAGGTTGAAATATTTTATTTTTCGTCCCGCATACCAGATACAGAACCCACATGACTGAGAACGACGGGAAACAGAAAACGTCTATACCTTAGGCGTTTTTTCCGCCGTCTCATCCCGTGCAGCCCCCTACTCCTTCCCAGCGATGTCCTCGTCACTGCGCTCCTTTCACTTGCGGGGCATTCTGACGGGTTCCAGCAAGCGTATGACTTCTATCCTAGACAACTTTCGAAGGCTCGCTCTCTGTTGAAGAGAATCTCTGCACAATGGCAGAAGCAAGCTCCTTGCATTCGTTGGTGCCTCGACTGCGCAAGCCCTTGAGTGGTAGGAGCAAAAGTCGAAGAACGTTTCGCGGTGCGGCAAAAGAAACGCTATAGCATTGAATACCCGTCGCTTGATGCCTCTCGGCACAGCGGTTGAACATTGGGCTCAAAATCTCGGGCTCCTGGGCCCGAATCTTTTCTCAATTTATGCACCAATCGCTCTTTTGCACATTTGTTTTTTGTTGCAAATCCATATTTTCCAGAGAGAAATGCTATCCTTCGGAGGAGGTCTTTGTGAGAATATGATTACTGCAATATCGCGAGAGGTAGCCCACCTAAAATCGAGAGCAAATTGGCTGAAAATAAAGAGTGGGCTAACTTTAGGTGCAATGAAAAAAGTTGAAAAACTTGCAGCCTTTCCACTCTGGTGAAGAAGGAAGACGAGCGAAGCTGTACGATGGTGTGAATGAAGGAATGGCTGGCCGAAAGTCGGCAAGCCAGAGTGGAAAGGCTCGAAGGTTGCCGCCATCTATGAGCGACGGCGGCAACCAGTCACCCGGCAAGTTGGTTGTCTGGTTGCCGCCGTCGCTCATGAATGGCGGTAGCTGTCCAGAGTTTTTTGTCGACAGTTGTTTGCCCGCGGACACGATACTGGGGAAACTAGCCCTAAACAGCTCTGCTGTAAAAAATGACCACATCTCCACGTGGTGAATGATGTTGATTGGGGCGAAGCTCTGGTGGTGCTGATGATACTGATTTTGATCATAGGTAGTGCTGACGGTGCTGATTTTTTTTTATTGCTCATAGGTAGTGCTGAGTTCCGGGGTGCGTTTCGACTTCATTATTACTGCTTTATGGTCGGTGAAATGCAGAGCCAGTTGTTCTTCTAGCAGGTCAGCTTGGATCCGCTAGAAGCCGTGGGAACGCATCTCCACCGCTTAAGTCAACGGTCCATGTCAGAAAGAGAATGTGTAGTATGGAACGTGGTTATATACGCCTTTGAGCATTTGACCGCAGTGCCCTCTCGTCTATAAACGTTGAGCCAATGCATGCAAAGTTTAACGCGATTATATACGCATTTGACCGCAGCGCCCTCTCCTGTATAGACGTTGAGCGGCTACATGCAACGTTTCATCCATGACATCCCCAGCTCTTAAGTTACTACCACATCTCAGAGCACCCTACTCGTCCCACAGTCGTGGCTGAGTGGTTAAGGCGATGGACTAGAAATCCATTGGGGTCTCCCCGCACTGGTTCGAATCCTGTCGACTGCACAAACATTTTTTTCTTTTTTTAAGAAGACAGATGGGATGGCAATCGATGTGAGCACAAACGCCGAACGGACGGACGGACAAGGCTAGACCCTAAGGAGCTTCGCCCCTAAAATGAGACTCGGTTTTAGATTTTGTGACCTGCGGAACTTGCGATGGCAGGGAGGGGCAACGAACCAAAGACGACTGCCCTTCCCAGTGAACAGTGTCCGCTTATCTCCCACCGTGGTTAAACCATTTCTGTCGAGGTTATCATTGGGCAGGGACCTGCAATCACTAAAAGTGGGCTATCTTTTGGTGTTTTTGAAAAAATAGCAAATCGGGCCATACATAGGTGGCAGGTTACCTTTCCGGGGTGGGGCATCTCGGGATATTACGTTAGATTAAACATAAATTCGTTATTTGGTTTTTGTAATAAAGAAATTGAATTCATTATTGAACTCGGCAATTAGGTACTCCAGACTGTATTAAAAGGGTTAAGACACAAAAATAAATGGGTAGATTATGCTTGAAATAAAATGCTCATAGGCTACTTAGTTATATGCACAAAGCTTCGCGATTGTTAGAGCTCTAGTGATTGCAATAATCAGTTCACTAATGTCGATCATTTTTATCTGGCGACCAGGCAACACCGCCCAAGTTAGTCACACCATCGCATGTTTGTCTTTTTAGACTCATGCTAGGTGGCACAAGCTACTGCGCCCGTTATGCAAAGGGTATAGCCATTAACATCCATTCATGGTGCCCTGTAGTAGAAGGCTTTCTCATTAGGGTAGGATAGCACCCTTTCACGCAACTCGGCTACTCCAACGCTGCTCTTGCCCCCTTTGACCTTCCACCCTGCATGCACGTGCGAGATTGTCGCGGATGACAGCTAGTTTGTTCGTGACATCTCGTTGTCGCTGGAGCTGGTTGCCGGGGGGTCCAAGTCAAAATGACCCAGCTTTCAACATCTCTCGATGATGATCACTTGTTGCCGCTGCAATCGGTCTCTAAGACTCCAACGAAGCGGGCAATACCGTGTACGTCGTCTTCTCGAAAGCGCACGCACGAAACGCGAAAGGTAAACGAGAAAGCTGAGGCGTGAGACGCCGAGAGAGCCTTGTCTGGGAGTGCATGCGAGGGGCCGGCGCGCACTGGGCGAGGTGCGTCACCAACCCAGCAAACGTTGCCGCCTCTGCAGATGCAGTGGATCCGAGGGTTTCGCATATAAATCGATTTATCTGCGAAACTTTCGCGCCATTTACGAAACAAATTTTAGCGAAAATATATAGGAACGTACAATGGGTCCTAGCAGTATAGTTACCGGTATCTCACATTTCATTTTTGGCCTAACTCCTTTAAAGGCCGACCACCAGATTTGTGATTCTGCAGGGCAGAATATCCTTCTCACTATGGACAGGTGCAGAAGGGGGAGAGGGGGAAGGGGGGAAAAGTGGAAAGCGCGAGCTGGTCGTCGGTCTTTAAGTGGATAAAAAATATTTTTGAGCCTCCTTTTGGGGGCTCAAATACGAGCCGAATATCGGCAGTGTAGAAATATAAGAGTGAGTCTTAATGTAGTTTGTCTGCATCGTAACGGGGCCAAGAAGAACTGCCTATAGTGCGGGTACCAGCGAGTGTGTGGAGGAGTCGCTCCCGTGCAGGGTGGCTTACGTGGTGCTGTTGTCGAGGCGGGAGGACATGGCCGAGGCGGAGGCGTACAATGTGTCGCAGCCGCCCCTGACGATCCCCAGCGTGCCCGGGGGCCACACCTACCACGTGGCCGTGCGAATGACGGACGAGCACGGCTTCCAGAGTGCCCTGTCTGCCCAGCTGTCAGTGGGCGTGCTGGCCGGTGAGCCCCTTCCTGGCTTGTTTGTCCTTTTCCCAGTTTACCCTCGGTGGAGAAGGGAACGCAAAGGTCTGCGTGCACCTCCGTGTACGCTTGCCTGCTTTCCTGGTCAGCCGCCGATACACTTCGAATAATCCCGTTCAAAATGGCTGCACTTCGGTCAAGACAGCGTTGTACTTCGATAAAAGCGATAGTTTCGAAAGAAGAGAGTACAATAGGACGAGGGATTACTGTATATCTCTCGGGTAATATGTTCACACCCTGGTGGTTGACTTCGTAGAGTTATTATATGCTAGAGGTTCATCT
This sequence comes from Ixodes ricinus, assembly GCA_037355805.1. Taxonomy (NCBI): domain Eukaryota; kingdom Metazoa; phylum Arthropoda; class Arachnida; order Ixodida; family Ixodidae; genus Ixodes; species Ixodes ricinus. Next base: position 52,594 of record JAZHYW010011208.1, on the reverse strand, counting down.
CGTGCTAGTGTGCTGTTACAAATTGAAGTGGACAGCAACCAGTCGAAAATTTACTTCCAGTAATATATTTCTATGGTAAAAAGTTATTGTAGTTTCCCCTGCGCTTGGTTATAAGAGCAAATATCACTAACAGTTTGTACATACTAGGTAGCTTGGAATGTTTCTCAATCACGCAGACAAGGTAATTGGTCAGTTACAGCGTCCTGTTTTCCACTTCATTTTATTAAAAACAGTACTAAAACGACTTTGTACATGTGTCTATGTGCACTGTCGGACGTTGATAGCGTGAACATGACGCTAGGCGCTTTTCAGCGTGGGGTACATTCGTGCGTGGGGGACATCAACCTCGCTGGCGAGTTGATCGCCGATATTGTCTCAATTTTCACACCATGTAGTAGTAGTAGTAGTAGTAATAGTGTATTTTTACTTCATTTTACGAACATTTGAATCCGTCTCACGAAAGCACTTTTGCTTGTGTGTGAGTACGGGCAGCACGCTTCGGAATACAGATGACCAAAAAAAAGAAATTACAACGATGACGGAAAAATAAAATAAACAAAACGGGGCAGCTACGCCATTGAAATTATACAATCGAGAGTCGTTGACACTGGACGGGGCAAACTATTGCAGAACAAAAACATACATAACATTTTTTTTAACATTGCGAAATCAAAAAGAACATGATGAAAGCACTACAAATTCATGTTATGGCAAATCATAAATAAATCGGCAACACATACTTGGTCTTTATATATACATTGACATTATTTCATTATTTCTCTTTTTGCTATTTTAAACGACGGGCAGGTTCTGCAGATTATCCGGTAGTTCATTGAAAATGCGTGGTATATAATATTTCCCTAGCCTCTTTCCATACTTTGTGTATATTCTCGGAGCAACAAATTGTTCAGTTTTCCTGAGTTGCTTTTGTCTCTTTGCCTCTGGCAACGACAAAGCAAATCCAATGTGAAGTAATATTTCGTTAGCAAATATTTCGTTCGCAAATATGCACAGTACATGGATACTACCGTAAAATTACGAGCAAGCGCCCCCACCGAGCAAGAGCCCCCCAACTTCACTGCTAGTTTCACATTTCCGCGCCGTTCCAGGAAAGCGCCTCCCTCCCCACTCCGCACCCGTATCACGCGCCGCGCTGACCGCGCCCAGGCAACACTGGCCTGTGAAATTCAGTCCAAAGATCCAATCCAATCCAATCCTACTTTAGAGCCCGATCAGCCTTGCGCCATTGTCGCTTTGTTTTGGGGGTGTCAGGTCGGCTATGCCTTCTTACACAGTGGCAAAGAAAATCGAGGTCGTCCAATGGCATTGTGAAAACGGGGAAAACGTACATTAGGCGTCTCGACACATCAAGCTCGACCGGATACGGGAATGGGACGAGAATTTTGACAATTTGCCACAGCCAAACTTCGACGAAAGCTAAGTAACGGCGCGCCGGTGTTCAGTGAATACGTTGACGACGCGCTCTTCTAATACCTGGAGCGCAAAAGAAGTGCAGAATGAGCCATTAGCAACCGGCTTCTTTCTGAAGAGGCTGTCAAAATAGCCAACGGCATGCAGTTGGGAAACATCGCGGAATGCTGCAAACTTTCTTGCGGCCGACTCTGAGGAGTCTTTTGATGGTTTTAAGAGTGATTAACATAGCAGTTGCAAATCTTTGGCCTAATAAAGTCTATGTTCTCAGAGATAATAAAATATTAAATCTGTGTGCACACCACTTTTGTTTCTTTTTCTGGCAAAAATATTTTGTCGTCGCCATCTTGAATTTTGGTGCCGTTCCGGGATAGCGCCCTCCCCCCCCACCCACCCACTTTGCAGGTAATTTTGACTTGCGTGCGGGGGGGGGGGCGCTTGCTCGGAATTTTACGGTATGTGAAATTGATGACCTCACATGCACCCATACCCTATTTTTTCGCGATTATTTTGAAATTTTGAGTGGGCGCTTTCTCTGTATTTTAAGGTAATACGTTTTTGATGGGCCCTGGAGCACATTAGGGTCGTTTTTTTTGTGTTTACAAAAATATAATTTCTTGAAAACCAGGTCATAATTTGGTTGATATCCTGTTGTAGAGAGGACACTGCAATATTGCAGTTCTTGCTTGTCAATGTTAGAGCCGTATCATCAGCATACTGATAAATGTTTGAATTTAAATGCAGCAAAGCGAGGTCATTCGCATATACAGGGTGTCACAAAAAAAGTTTTTACAGGATTTTTTTTTACCTCAAAAATAAACTAGGCACTGCCAAACGCTCATTCTCCGCCCAAAGGTAGCGCTAGAGGTCACAACCAGATGCCAAAGTTTCAGCCCGATCCGATAACTTAATCAAAAGTTATAAGTGATTTTCTGAAAATTTCAATGGGAGAATGGAGCCAATTTTTGCCCATTTTCGGTTTCTGGTGCCATAGAGCCCCATGTATTTGAAAACTCCGTCATTTTTCCATTGAAATTTTCAGAAAATCACTTATAACTTTTGAATAAGGTATCAGATCGGGCTAAAGCTTTGGCATCTGGTTGTGACCTCTGGCGCTACCTTTGGGCGGAGAATGAGCGTTCGGTGATGCCTAGTTTATTGTTGCGGTAAAAAACCCTGTAAATTTTTTTGTGTGACACCCTGTATATTAAATATCATTGGGCCTAATATCGATCCCTGTCGAACACTGTAGTTAAGATCTACGGCCTCACTGACACTGTTTCCAATTTTGACTCTGAATGCGGTTGGTAAAGTAGTTGAATCTAAAATACGGTCCTCTGAATCCTAGATTTTGGAGTTTATCGAGTAATATGGAACGATCAATTGTATTGAATGCTTTCGTTAGGTCTAAGGATGTTGCCAGTACTATTTGATTGTTATCTAGTTTCTCATTCATAAATTCCATCACGTCTTCCAGCAAGAGCGTCCTACTTTTCTGCCGTCGGAAGCCATATTGATGGCTCTTTATCATTGAGAACATATGTCACAAAACGAGGTCATGGTTTTTAAACAAACTTCTCCATTTTAAAAGAAACTTTTCCATTATCTGGGAGATCAGTGGCAACGACGCAATTGTCCCGTAATTTGATATCTCTTTTTTCTTTCCCCGTTTATAAATCGGTCTATCGACACTTTCATCTTGTCCGGTATTTTTCCCATATCAAATATTCCATTTAGAACCGCAAGGATGATGCACTTGGAGCTGTTGAAATTGACCCTTAACTCTCCGAGCCTTATTTGGTCATATCCAACCGGTTTTGTTATTGACAATGCGCAAATTATGTCCCGAAGATCTAATTCTGTCATCTGTGGCACGTATGCCGAGTTTTGCGTATAGCATCCCGATAAGTTTGCTTTCCCCGCAATACCGCTTACTCAACTCAGTCTCGATGTCTACGATGTCGGGAGCTAAAAGTCTCCAGAAAACAGGGCAAAATAGTCGGATGAGAATTGTCGTGTCTGCCGCATGCCTCCGGGCTGCCTCTCGTCGCCTCCAAGCAGCAGCTGACACGGGTGTGCGTCAGCGCGATGGGCTTGGGAATTACAGGTTGACCTTTTTGGCCTGGATTATAGGTCGACCTCTAATTTTGAAGAGAGAGGAAAACAAAATAAGAACCTCCAAGAGAGAGGAGGGGACATTTAAAACTCCGAATGATTAGTGGGTAGGTCTAAGCTATGTCTCCACTACACTCATCGAACACATTGGAATGCGAGAGCCAAACGCCGGAATTCTAATGCGCTGGAGACATACTCAAGTCTAATGATTCCGACCACATTGTGACGTCCCCTCTTCTCCGTCAGTTTCTAGGCGCATTCTGGAAAAGTAGACGAGGTAGTTCCTGCGCAGCAGTCGATCGAGAGGGTGGGCAACTGCAGCTCAGCTCGGGCTGCAATGCCGCTAGCTCTTGCAGGATTAGGTTCCTAAGTGTCGCTGGAACATATTTTTATTGATCGACTTTTTTTGTGTGTTTTTTGTTTTTTTATTTATTGAATCTTAAATGCCCCAAATAAGGGGTATTACATGAGGGTAGTACCAAACATCAAAACGAAATTTCTTCGATGAATGCCTTGAAATGGGCGGGGTTGGGGTGGAGCACAACGTCGGTGGGCAGATCGTTCCAATCTTTTTTGTCTGGCAGAAAAATGAAAAAAGATGCGCAGTGCAGCGGGCATGGGGGGATAGACAGCTTCCTCATGACTGATGGGACATGAAACGCGGTGAGCTGGTGCGATAACAGAGCTGCAAAGTGATGAGTGATAAAACTTGTGAAAAGGCAGAGCCTGGAAATTTTGCGCCGTGATTCGAGGTTAAGATTAGCTTGAGATTAAACTGCAGTGACACTGCTATGATAAGAGTAGTCTGAGTAGATGAATTTTGTGACATACGCGTTTTTTTACCAAATTTTACTTCAATGATAATGACCGGCTACATTAACTATGAGCGTAAAAGAAGGAGTGCGAGAGACACCTTGTCTCAACTGAAGTATCTTGCCACGAATAATTTTTCCATCATTCTTTTTGTTACTCTCCATTGCAAATGGCACTGTAGAAGGTTATGCACTTGGGCTAGTTGGTGCTCCATGTGTTTGGGGGTAAAAGCGCTAAAAACCACGGACAAAAAATGGAACATTTTTTACCCGAGCCTTATTTCTAAAGAGACAGCCGCATGCTATGTACTTTACGATTATTTATATGTATTGTTACTGCAGAAGGTAACAACTAATATACTTCAAAATCAAAAATTAACCCTCAATTATTATCCAAGATTAACTCATTTAGCGATCGCAATCGTCAAATTTTTGAGCGATGAGCTAACACGTGTTGGGATCTGCTCCAAAAGGGTCAATGGCTGCTCCAAATCAACGTGTTGCCTGCTAGAAAAAGTCAAATGCCGCTTCCATCGCCGCTAGTCCCATCTGCACTTTCGGCGCTAGTACAGTCGAATCTCATTAATTCAAACTCTCTTAATTCAAACTTGCGGATAGTTCAAACTAACATGCCGGTCCCATCCTATGCGTCTCTATAGGAGGAAACTCTCGGTAATGCTTTATTCAAACAAATTTTCGGTCCCCCTTGAGTTTGAATTAACGAGATTCTACTGTGCGCGGCTTTCAATTCCCTTACGAACGCGGCCCCCCGGCAAAATGCGTCGGCTTTACCCTCCAAGGAGCCGCGTGCGAGCCGTGTGCCGTCCTGGCTGTCTGCAGGGCCGCTGTCCGTGGGCACGGGCGGCCTGGTGGGGGCGGTGGTCGGTGCGCTGGCAGTGCTGGTGGCCCTGGGGCTGGTCCTGGCATTGCTGGTGGTGCGCCACCGGCGGCTGCAGCGCAGCTTTGTCTCGTTTGCCAACACCCACTACGACACCCGGTCGGGAGCCACCACCTTCAGCACGGGTGCAGACAACGTGGGGCTGGCGGACGACGAGGACGACGACGACCCCATCATCCGGGGATTCTCGGACGACGAACCGCTCGTCGTCGCCTGAGACCTCCGCGACACTCCCACGCCTTTCCTTCCCGCTCCGAAGGGTTCGGGGCCCGCACGTCCGTTCGGCGGGTCGCACCATGCACGTGCCGCCAGCATCGGTGGCACCTGTTTGTAGCGGGGAAGGGGGGCAACGTCGGGTATGGCCAAGGTCCATCTCCCGCAACAACCGCAAATTGTGGGTCGTGGAAGCGAAGCTTTGGACACTGCATTCCTTCTCGGTGCATTTCGTTCGAGTCGACTCCGCACTTATCCGTCGTCCTTGTGTCGATGCTACAAGCATTCGAAACCTCGCGTTTGCTTTGTAGGCCGAAATAGAAAGCAGTCGCGGAAAATTTGAATTTTTTGTTTCGTATATGGCTTCTTTTTAGAAGGAACACACTAAAATCAAATGGCTGTTTTTGCGTTCTTTTTTTACAAATTCTGTCCGATTTTTGAGGGTTTAATCTCCTAGGCGATTGTGCGACCTCGAGAGCCCTAGCGGCAATTCTGATTGTTTGCCAGCATCGCCATGTTGTTTGCCGCCACACGTCGGGGCAGATCTGACGATTGTCTGTCGTTGAGATATGGGACAAACGGATGCTCCTGCCTTTGAGGAGAAAAAGCGCTCAGAAGAGAAGGGAGCAGGCAGACTCAAACTGGGGACTGGGAGACAATGGGACCTCGGACCTGACGCGTCTTTGGACGCCAACTAAACATTCCTTCTTGCGAGGGCCGAAGGTGAACTGGAATGCAATTTGAAAGGTGCAGTTTGTCCCGTCTCCTCCAATTCCATTCTTTGTTGGACACCTCGCAAGCACCATACCTCGTTTGCCTCGCCGGGGCACGTGGAGCTTCCACCGAACCCGCATCTGGACAGAACGGCCCTCTGAAGAGGGTTCGTAGCATTTGTCAGTGATTCCTGAGCTTTAAGAAACTAGGAGAGACATAGTGTTTTCGTCCTTGCGAGGAAATGCGGGAAGATGTTGTTTTTCTGTTATTCGGAGGACACTGAGTGGGCCAAGTTTGGACACGTACCGTCCCCGGTCCCGTCTGGGCCTCGGGGCACGCACTCTATGCACGTCGGTTGTAGTCGCAGTAGAGAACTTTTCCACTGGACACTTATGGGTGCGGGCACTTTTGATGGGGCAGTGCAAGGGCTCTCTGCGCTGCTTCGGCTGCTCGGAGCCTGCACGCCTCCAGCCAAACCCTGGAGTCTTTGGCTGGAGCTCCGCTCCGCTCGCCGTGCTCATGGAAACCGGCTCCTCGGGCTGGTTGTAGCATTTTGATTTTCTAGTCTAGTTTGTTTCTACGGCTCTTTCTAGCTGATTTTTATTTGATGTAAGTCATTTAGTTGCTGTTGCAGATGCTCTAGAGTAGCCAGTATTTTGATGATTCTGTCTTTCTACGCTATGGTCGCTTGTTTGTTTCATCTTGAGAAGCAAGAACCTGTGCAATCTGTCGAGTGTTTTGATGGGAGAGGCTTTGCTGTCTGGTTGCGTGTCCTTACAAAGATTTGTGCTGCGAAAGTGTGGAGCATGTGCACAATATGGGAATGGTGTTTTTGTGTTGCGTTTATTTTTTTGTGTGAAAAATGTGCATGGTATGCTAGTGGACGCTTCGAAAACTTTGGGTTTGCCTGTGCATTTCACACTTCACAAGTCCCTGTATTCCTTTGTCTTGTCGATGGGTTGCACAGTTTTGGCATGGCATCTGGGTCTTTGGTATTTTTCTCAGGATTAGGAAAGGTCAGTATGTGCAGGTCTACCAAGTGGAATTTGTTTGCAACTTGTGTATGTCAATGGGGCTTAGTTAAAGTAACAAAAAATTTTAAGAAGCGGATCTTTTTGAAAATTATTATTTTGAAGTTAGCTCTCTTTGCAGAATACAATTCGGTCTCCCCATGTTCGTTAAAAATGTAAGTCGTGGCATGGATTTCAGCAAACTTGATATTGTTTTAGCAGAAGCTGTACCACACCTTAAGGGGGGACATGGCTTGGGAGGGTCAACTTTTGAACCGTTCCCACAAATTGATTCAAACTTTCAGGCTGAATTGAACCCCATTAGGAATGATGACATCTAAAGTTTGTCTTTTAGGCCAATTCTACCACTTGCTATGCTTAACAAGCTCCACTAAAAAGTTGCTTTGCTAGGAAATGTGTTAAAATAAATAAATGATTGCAATCCCCAACATTTTTGTTTTAATGTGAAGTAGAGTACCATAGTGCGAGTTAAGGTCATATTTGATTGTGGAAAATGCAATTCTCTAGGAAAACAGTAACATGAACAAAAAAAAAAAAAGGTTGAGCAAGTTTTTGTGTTTTAAAACATTTAGTTCTTATCACGAAGAAGTCAGCTCTTTCAGATTATGAGTACCTTAACTTGTTCCTCAAAAATTTCGGTCCAGGACACCACTGATTGATGTCTTTAAACTTTTAAAATGTCAAATGGTACATTTCCTCATACAACCTTTTCAGCCAAAAAGTGAAACTGAAAAAAATGCATTTGAAGTTTCAAGTTTAGCTTTCTCTATTTTCTATGAGTCCCAGATACACAAAATTCACCTGAAGCATTGTTAGCACCTTCCTCTTTAAGACTTTGTTGTTTCCCTGGAAATAGCTCTCAGCTTGTGTCGTTTGTAGGCGAGCTAACTTTTGTAGCAGGCATTCCTTGACAAATCAACTGGCGAGAACTAAGAAGCACATCATACTAAGGGGTAATATGATCTGAAGTGGAAGATACTGTCAAAAGGGTGTTACTGAAGATGGCACAATATCACGGCAGGATCAATCCTAAGCCCTTCTCAACCAATAAGACAGCTCATGCCGAATTTTCCGCATTCTTTTATGTTCTCCTGGCCATTTATACTTTTATACTTGGAAAGCTTCTACGGGCTACATCTAGAGTAAATGGTGTTTCCAATAAGGGCGAGATGTTCTGGCTACGAGTATGGAGCAGAACTAAATCAAAACGCACAAAACTTGTTCCCCGCTGACTCGGATGGCTGCCGGCATGCCGAAAATAGTTTATTGTGAGATAAATCCCGCACGTTTATAAATAAAAGTTTTTGAATCCATTCTTTTTAAGTTAATAAACATGAACATTTTTGAAAAAAAGTTTTTTTCTGAAAATGTTTATTTCCAAGGCCACATCCCCCATTAAAGCTTTCTCTAAACTAGGTCGATGAAAAACCATTTTAATTAGCTGTAACTCAATGTATTATAGTCCCATTTGTTTTTGTTTTTTTCACTTTTTAATTGGTGATATAACAGGTTTATGAGCATTCCATCAGCTTTTGGAAATATTGTGAATCTTGAGAAATTCTCAGATAGGTGGAAGGCCTTTTTCAGTAAGGACCATCCTAATGACCCGTAAGAACTGGGCCACTGATTATTTGGCCTTTTTGATGCCGGAACAGGGAACTGAACTGGAATCACAGATTTGAAATCCTTGTTCAGAAAGGCATGCAATTTCGGTAAAACATGCGTATGAGGGAAGAATTGACCTTTTGTTACCATGCTGTTCCAAAAGCTCCCAGAATGAAAGGTCATTTTGTGCATTTCTGGTGTTTGCTTCCCTCGAGTACAAAGGTATCTCCAAGAGTGTGTGTGCAGCCTCCAGCAACGCCAAGTGCCCGGCTCACGCAAGTTCATGTTGCTATAGGCTGCATGACTGTTCTGATCTGCTCATTCCCATGTTGATTCTGCACAGGGTTGCCAGGTGTATGTACATTTTTACACTGGAGTGTGTTTGCGTGCGTGCATCAATTATCGTCTGTGTCATTTCATGTTTTGCGGTGGTACATTCAGAAACACTTACTGCTTTCAGCAGCACCAGCATGGTAGAAAAGAAGTGATCCGAGCTTGTTTGATCTTATGTTCAAGTATTGGGGATTTTTTTCTTTGTTAACGTCATTGCAGATTCGAATCTTCATCTTTTTAGTGGTGAGGGGCATCCTATTGATGCTGTTGTCTTTTAGATGTTTTATACATTTTTATCTTGGCATTATTTGATTCTCCTATATCAGCGGATACCCACTTGCAGATGTTTACTGGTGTAGTTTCTTTTTATTGCTCGGGAAATTTTTATTTGTTGGAGTGCAAAACCTTTTTATATAGAGAGCTTATTTTTTGGCACTTATTAGTTAGCACACCGTCTATGTGTTACGAGTTGGGTCTTTTTTCTGTATGTCAGGATCTGTGATATGCGAGTCATTTTTTCTTGGTATCTGAGATGTGTTTCCTTCTGCATTTATTGACACCATGCGTGTATGACCATTGCTTGCCTGTAGTGTGACGAGCTACAGCGTACTTGTATGTGAATATTTGTTTTTTGATATAGAGAATTCTAATAAATGCACTATAAGATCCGTAGAAGTGTTGTGACCAACTCTAATATTGAAGACTGTTAGGCTTGACACTCCCTTTATTCGTCACCACATCCGAACCCACACCTAATCGCTATCCTCCACATACACACAGTCCCGCGTTTTCCCATCTCTTGGTCCCCCTTCTTCAATTCCCTCTTTTCCCTAGCCGCTGCATTTCCCCTAGCCCCAGGCTCCCCAGATCCCCCGGCAGCTTGGGACGTTGACCCTCACAATCTCCCCACCTTTGGTTAGTGTCATTCTGAATCAACAGATGGCGGTGGGATCGCCCTCCAGGCCTGTACATCAATGCGAGAAATCGTGTGTGGTGGCGCTTCGATACAGTGGGGTATTTTTCTATATCCAGAACTTGACATCCTGTCCCGCTTGTTTTTCTCTGCGCGAGGTTTCTTTGGAACGCGCACGGCTGCGCCAGTTCTCGTGCAAGGGTGCCAGTTGCTTACACTCTGAGCTCACGTCTCCAGCAAATGTGGTCGGAACAAAACGCACAAATCGTCCTGAGCCAAATGTCGAGGCACATGCACAACAAAAGAACCGACACGTTGAAAAATATAAAAATGCCTTTGCGCCGTTAGCACCCCGCAGAGATTTCGGAGGCCAATTACACATATTTCAATGTGATCAGATTTATTCGCAACTTTCACGACCTGTAGGGGGCGCACTTGTGCCTATCAAAATGGCTGTCATCTGGATGATCGTCTTCGAACAAAGCAGTACGAGGCTGGGTCTGCGACGCGTGAGTAATTATAGTTTTGCTATATACGAGCAGTATTAGAGCCTTAGTTTCTTTTTTCACGTCAGAGAGGTGGTGGCAAGCCCCTTTATTGTGAATCCGATCATCCAGGAGCTAGGGAGCGCGGTTCTCACACCGCGGTACCACCGTCGCTGAAAGTTGCGAATATGACAGGTCGGCCCTTTTGTCGTGCATGTGTTTGTCTCTTTGTGGATTTGCAGGAAAACGCGATGACGTGATAGACTTGGGTTTCCAAACTTCTAGCTTGAGAAATTAAATACCTAAAAAATCAAAACAAATGCACTATTTTTGGGGAGTCTGGTGTCTTATTTGGGTAGCTGGGTTTTTATTTTGCTAAAAACCACGAAGCTGGAAAACACAAAAAATGACACTCAGGTTTAGATATTGAGTTCGGTAAACCCAAAGCAGGACTGGTGAGTGAGTCATAATAAGAGTGCCAAGGTCAAAAATTAACTCGCAGCAATAAATTATAAGAATTAATTTTAATACGGGTTCACTGGTAGATGCAGTGACTGGCCAGGCAAAGATTCTGGGTCTGGGAATGGCTTTTGCACAGAATTTAAGCAATGTACCATCCTTAATTTGGTGATTTATGCATGCAAGTAATGGTGAGCAAAAATTTTAAATAAAGATGGAAACAGGTAGAGTTTGACATTTTATAATGAGTAAAACTATACGCACTCCGGAGTGCATTTCGGACGAGATGGCTATACGCACTCCGCTAAACTCGCATAAAACGAATGGTCACAGCGAGCTTTTTCAGCGATGGCTTAGCATAGCGGCTAAGGCGTCCGCTTTGTACGCAAGGGGACGCGGGTTCGATCCCCGGCGGGCCGTACTTTTTTTTTTTTTTTTTTTTTTTTTTTGTCGAGGATTATTGCGATGTTTACGACATTTCTTTTTGCGATAATTTTGTCGACGAAACTTCGCAGAATTAAATAGGACTTCCTTTCCGGGGTGCGATCGAGGACAGCGGGGCTTGGGTTGCCGGCCGGACGCCGCGAAGCGGCGTGTACTGGTTACGTTTTGTAATTAGCAGCCAATACTGTCGCCGCGAAGCGGCGTGAACGCAGGCGGGGGCTGGGTTAACACGCTCCCCAGTGATACACGCGCCGTTCGAAAAGGGGGGCCCGACGGGCATGAGTTCTCGGCGGAGTGCGTATAGCCATCTCGTCCGAAATGCACTCCGGAGTGCGTATAGCTTTACTCTTTTATAATATAGTGCAAGCACGCACATGGTACGCTGATTAAGACTGAAACAGCCCTACATTTTACACTAGCGTTGAGCATATACTGGGTGAAACAAGGAGACGGCAGGCTCTTTAAATCGACCGGAAAATTCGGTTTCTTAACCTATCGCGCTACGACTTTGTGCAGCGTTGCCCACAAATGGTGCATTTTTTTCGTAAAATTTGCAAAGAACGAACTTACCTGAGGAAAAAGTAAAGAAAGAAAAAGGCTTAGCTCCTATGGAAACGCAGCGACGCCACTGGTCTGCAAACAACACGGCGCCGTTTCGCACGGGAGACAAGAGATGGCGCAACGAACGCCGCCAACGAACGAGCATACGGCGCCGAGAGCCGGCACTTTAGCAGACGATCCTTTCGACTCAAAAGCGGCTCGCGTTCCGCAGGCGGCGACAGTCGCAGAAACAAAAACAGGCGCGGTAACAACAAGGAACTGCAGTTCCTTGTCTGCTGAACACGCCGGCTCTCGGCGTCGTCTGCTCGTTCGTTGGCGCATCGCGACCGCTTGCGCCATCTCTTGTCTCCCGTGCGAAACGGCGCCGTGTTGTTTGCAGACCGGTGGCGTCGCTGCGTTTCCATAGGAGCCGGTAGCACCGTATATCAGGAGAGTTTGGCCCAACAGGCCGAGCAGACGGCCGCCGCCAGCGCCGAACATTCCCCCCACGCTTAGAGCGTAACACAAATACCGTCACACAGCGATCGACCAGTTTCAGTGAGACCTCACTCCATCGCACATGATGTCTGTTCGTAGGTGAAGACAAGGCACAGGCGTGAGCCTAGCTCAGACGAAACGTTTTTGTTTGCACGAGTCGACTGCTCCGAATCGGCTGAGCCGCTGTTTTCAAGTTGGCCAAGCGGCCGAGCCGGAGCCATAGCCGGAACGACGGTGCTGCAAGCGCCAGCGCCACCCGCGGCCGTCTTCCAACGCTGTGCCGCTTCTCCGGTTTCCTTCGTTACACTACCCTTGGCCACTGTAGAAATCTCCGGTCTGCTGAACACGCCGGCTCATTGGCGTCGTCTGCTCGTTCGTTGGCGTCGCGATCGGGGTGTCGCGAACTGGCCGAGGTTCGAGTTCGACCAGGTCTGACTTTTTCGAACTTTTAGTGGAAAATTCGACGAACCTTGTATTAGAGGTTCAACTGGCGCTAGTGTGCTGCTGCAAATTGAAGCAGACAGCAACCAGTCCGAAATTGACTTCCGGTAATGCATTTCTATGGGAAAAAGCGAGTGCATTTTCTCTCTGCGCTCGATTATAAGAGCAAATATCACGAATAATTCGTACGTACTAGGTAGCTTGAAACATTTCTCAGTCACGCAGACGAAATAATTGGTCAGTTACTGCGTTTTTATTTGAAATTCGTGGCATGAAAAACGGTGCTAAAACCGCTTCGTACGTGTATTTATGTGCACTGTCGGACACTGTTAGCGCGAACACGGCGTCGGCGCTTTCCAGCATGGGAGATATACGTGCAAAACGAAGGAAGGACATGTGGAAAACCAAGAGAGACGGCAAGAACTACGCAGTAACACTGGATAAGTAACTCCTTGTGCATGCAGACGATGAAAATAACAGATGTGCAATAAATAAGTGATGCTTTATTCTTTCTGCTCTTGAATATGTGCGAAGATGCTTGTTCTGGGTTCAAATCATCACCCGCACGCTTCAAATCTTTGCAAATGTGGAGAAGCCAGAGAACAGGTGCCCGATTAAAACTGCCCGACATAGGAAATAATGAAAAGACACACCTTTCGTAGCCCACACACTTTATTTTTATGACACGACTTTTATGCACACGCTTTATGCACGACGGGGTCATTTTCATATAATGGCAGAGCGGGCATATGAGCAATATATAAGTGCCACCGGAATGCTAGCGAACCTTGAACGCACTCTACATTCCTTTTGATTGTTATTTTGTTTAGAATCGTCGCCCACTTTTACATACCTGCCATGGAACAGAGGCTCGGGCCTGAAATATAGCGAAGTTTAACATCGTTCAGTGGTAAACAAAAAGGCTGTAACTAAATGAATTACACTTTCACAATACCAATAAAGGTACATACCATCCGGTACAACCGAAATAACAAAAGTTATTCGTGTTATTTTCCGGCGAAGAGACAAAATTCACGCGCGTTTTCCCATAGGAATGCACAGGAGCACCGCAAAAGTAGACTGGTTGCTGTCTGCTTCAATTTGCCTCCCGGAAGTCGCATAGACACTAGCGCCAGTTGAACCTCTAGCGTACATTACAAAAAATCATGCATCTGTGGGCAACGCTGCACAAAGTCGTAGCGCGATAGGTTAAGAAACCAAATTTTCCGGTCGATTTAAAGAGCCTGCCGTCTCCTTGTTTCACCCAGTAGAAAGTTATAAAGGGCCGGTGCAACGATTTTATGATTAAAAGAATTTGCATCTTGTCATTTTTACGTTGTTTATCGTGTCCCGGAGGATAGAGAAAACATCTTCTTCATTAAAAAATGTCGCGATTTGGCTGCGTAATCGCGAAGCAAAAGCCGAGCTTTTCCCGCACCTGCAGCCCCAAGTGGCAGCCGAAGAACTTCGGCGAAAAGATTACGTGACCTCGCTCGGCTCTAAGCTGCAGCATAACGCCCGCTAATGTCAGCGGAGAGAGGGAGAGGAAGCGTCCTCCGAGATAGCACACGGGAAGCTACACGGCACTCCGAATGACGTCACTGGGAGTGCGACTAGGTGTGACCCTGAAGGCTGGGAGTGAGTTGAGGGGTGCCCGAAATGCCAATATTTATCTTTTTTTTTTTTTACGCAGGAACTAGGACACGCAGGCGAAATTGGTTTTCTGTTCTTTACTTCAGAAGTGTCAGAGGGCAACTTCCACAAATCTTTGACCGAAGTCCGGAAATTGTTGCACCCCCCTTTAAGGGTGGATTGAAAGCTAAACCTTGTACACATATACTGCTCAGGCCAGGCACGTAGCCAGAGGAAGGGGAGGGGGATGCCCCCCCCCCCCCGAAATCTTTCATTTTGCTGGGGCCTCCTCTTCCCCCGTCCCCTTCATACAGAATTTTGTCATGGGTGTGCCCCCCCCCCCCCCCCCCGAAACAAAATCCTGGCTACGTGCCTGGCTCAGGCCATTATGTTTGAATGTTCATAGTACTTTATTGCCCTCAGATTTGGTGTAAGTTGTCTCCTGATTGCCTACATAAGAAAGATTCTAAATCTGGGTTGGTAGAAAACCTTCACCTGCTGACAGCTACCAATCATCTCGGCGCCGATTATGAGTATTACTGCATGCCAACGGTCGCGTGCTTAGAACGAGTTATTCCCACGTGATTTCACACAATCGCAGTTGTTCTTGACAAACAACATTGTTTACTCACGCAAGCGGCCATATCTGAAGGTTAGAATATTTTGTATTGATTGTGGTAGAGGTGCCTCGATGTCACTCTGTTTAGGGTGATGCCATCGTTTGTAGTACCCGATGCCGACAGCACGCGCTCACGGGAAAAATACAAAGAAATCGCAGGAAACAAAATGTCGCTGTAGCACAGTCAACGCCACGCGCGCGTGCAGGGACACGCTCTTTCACGCGCTTGAGAATAAAAAATAAAAATAAACGTTAGAAACAAAATGGCCAGATGTCATCACCCCAAGCAAAGCGCACATGAAGGCACCCTAGATTGTGGCACACATGGCAAGTGGCATAGGTTTTTGCAATCCGCGAAATACGATCCTCCTGTCCTGGGCACGGTGGAAGAAATACATTTAGGTGGTGACTCTGGCTGCTCTTCCCGCGTGGAGCGAGCGACCAGATCGTGTTCTGGAGCTAGCATCGAACCAGGAGTATACTCTGTTTCACCTTATGATGTACCGCAGGCAAGGCTATAAGCGCGAGCTCCTTGCTCTGGGGCACATCTCGGCGGCACAAGCTCTCGTGACCTAAGAGCGGCTGCCAACGCTATGAGCTGGTGCTTCTAGCTTTCGCCGTGGTACAACATAAGGCGAAACGAAGGATATACGTTCGCAGCAGCTGCGAACGGGCGCTAGGTGTAAGACCTCAGTAGGTGTTGCCACGTGCATTTGCACGTCATTAAGCATGCGCGTCGCTATTCTACCTGGAATCTTTATTCTGCTGCGTTTTCGCAACAGCATTGGCGTTTGCGGAGCGCTCAGTCTGCAATCTCAGTGCTGATGTCTCGGTAGCACGCCAGATTATCGCCGTGGCAGCGTCATGTACTGGCGCGACGTATAAAGCGTCATCCGCGCTGCTGCAGAGGGCGCTGAGGTGCTGAGCACCGTTAGGGTGCCTACATGTCTGTCTGTCTCAGGGTGAAGACATCCATTGTTGCTCTGAATGTTCAGCGCGTGACGCTCTCGCGCACTCGGTGCGTGACTTGAGCGCTAAAATGGCGTCTCTCCATTAGCAAAGCTACGCGCTCGAGCTGATTGACACCGGATTGCGCGTACTTCAAAATGCATAAAAAAAACGATTGGGCGTAAAAATGGCTGAGATGTCACCACTCAAGCAAAAGCGCGCGTGTGTATGAAGGCACTGCTAAGCACCGTGGGTATGAGGTCTCTCCTCGGCGGCCACGGTTTCGGGGCGTAGCTTGCTCGCCTTTTTCGCGGTGTGATGGTGTGCAGAGTGGCTGGCCTCATGTTTTGCTTTGGTGCTGTGTCGATCAAAGGTGCCACCATCGTGCAAGTTATGCTATAAGGATGGGAAAGACGTGCTTCGTTCCCAACTGTGCAGAGTGAGTGTCCTTGTTGAAAGCTCCGTCGAATGATGCTCGCCTGGAGCAGTGGCGTCGTGCAATCCCGAGGACCGATCGCAAGTTACTAGTCTCCTCATCTCGTTGACCAAGTGAAGACCAAGCTTCACAGTCTAATTTCTGTCGAAGACTGGGAATGCGAAGATGTCTGGACAGAAAAGGCTGAAGAAACCAAGGCTGTGGACTGCATACTATATTATGTAACTGGGATTTTGAGTGTGAAAATGAAAAAAGCTACACGCTGCCCTGCATGCCTATCCGCTTTCAGCATCAACAAAAACACTTCTGCTGAAGCAGCACTGACAAACGTGAAGAACATAGGAGGCCTTATACACCCCAACAAGAACCTTTCCAGCTACTGAAGAAATCGGAACGGTTCTCCGTGGAAAATAATTAACTGTCTACTGGGACACAATCGACAGTGTTCTTGACACATGCACAATAACGTTTCCATGCGCGGAACACAAAGAAGAAACAATTGCCCAAGCGTCACGCGCCTTCCGCGTGGAGATGCCACCGAGCCTTCCAGACAGGAACCCAGACAGTCGACCGAAAATTCGTCCCAGACTGGGCTTTCCCATTGAACCTCCGTGGAGCCCCGAAAATCGCCCCCCCCCCCCGCCCCCGGTTTACGTGACCCGGGCGGAATTCCGAGGCGAGGCGAGAGGAGCAGGGCGTCGGGTTCCGTCTCACCGAGGAGAAGCCCTTCGCAAGAGAGACGACTCCGGGACGCCGTACGATACGGACGGGACGACCGCTCTTCCCTCCGACATAATGTAACCTTGTGTAACCGATTGCAATCCCAGTTAATAAACGTCTTGTTAATTATAAATCAACCCCAGTCTCACCTAGGGCTGTTGCATACATTTATGTAGATAGCATTATGTGAAGAGCTTATTTTGAGAGTGTGGCCTAACCCAGGAGTATCAAATAAAAATGCATTTAAGTCCATCACCTGGATTTATTTCTTTGCCTCGGTGAAATCGTTCTTAAAGGGCCCATGAAACGAATTTTGGGTTGGGATGAATGATTTTAAATTGGGACTTTACTAATCGCATATCGTTTAGTTGGCCAAAAGAAAGAGGCTAGAAAGTCAAAAGCCAGCTTTTCGGTACGAACATTTGAAAATATAGCGGACTATTTTGTACCTTCTTGCCTTCGAAAGCTCTCCGCCTTTTCACTATGATACATCCGCGGTTCCAAAGGCGCGTCACCGGCGCCAAACTGACGTCAGCAGAGCCCAGCTCACGCATTGGACACGAGAACTGCGTCACTCGGACGTATGCGCTCGTCAACAATCAATCCGTCGACGAATATTTGGATTCGCGTTCGTGGCCAATGAGTGCCCTGACCGAACTTATCGTCACTGGGGAATGACAAGTTCTATGGTGTGCATAAAAAGCACGGTGGAAGCTAGGAGTCATCGCACCGGTGCCGAAGGAATGTCATGACCACGTGATTTCACAATTCGCATTTGAGTTGAGGATTAAAGCTAAGGAGGAAGAAGTAGGAAAATCGTTTCATGACCCCTTTAATGTTCATGTGTTCAAAGATTGTATGTGCAGGCGACACTCGATCGCCCGGCGCAGCGTAGTCTGCGCCGAGGCGTTTTCGGTTTTCGGTGCCGCCGCGCTGTTGCGCAGTACCGAAAACCGAAAAAATCAAACGTCAGCCGCGCGTGCAAAAAAAAAAAAAATGAATCGGGGAGACGATAGCGAGAGAGAGGAGGAGGAGGATGCGAGAGGGTGTTGACTATGGTGGCAGCCGTCTCATGAGAGTGTTGTGCGAATTTGTCTAGCCCCAGACCTTCTTTCGCCATTTTGCCGCAAAGCGCCGTGTGGCTAGTTTCGCTTTACCACGGTGGAAGGTACAGCTGCACTCCCTGGGCGGGTTCCGCTAGTTTTCTATCTTGTGTGCCTTGAACACGTGAGAAGCTCTCAACATGATGTCTCAGCTCTGACGTTAGTGATTTGTGAGATGGAAGAGAAGAAGGTGGACACGCACTGCTTTGCACCGGGCTGCAAAACCGGTTATCCCGGGCATCGCGGCGAAAATGGACGGAAGTTTTCGCTGTTCTCAGCGCCGAAGAATGACATCCAACGAAATGCTTGGGAGCGGCATCTCAAGCGCAAGGACAAACCTCTCGCCGAAACGTCAGCGGTATGTGAGAAACACTTCGCTGATCACTTCGTTCTTCGCGACTTCGTGCACGTGATCGGCGGCAGTGAGGTGCGCATTCCTCGAGCGCGGCCTGTTCTAGCTCGGATGCAGTGCCAACGCTCTTACCGGACCTGCCGGCTTACTTGTCCAAGCCCGTGGCGCGGCCAAGACCGGAAAGAAAGCGCCTGGCAGTTCCTAAAACAGCACCGATAAAGAAACCTCGGCTCGATCAAGACGTTGACCCGAACGTGGACTCCGCAAGCGACCCAAGCCAGGATGATTCTGTTTCTCTCGAATCGAACGGTCTTCAGGTCATCGCTGACAATCTAGCTGTACCAAAGATGTGGACGATGTTAAACACACCAGAACTCGATGTTCTCGTGTATGCAACGACACGCACAAGCAAGGAACCCTTTCAAGTGTTGCATGAAAAGGTGCTCTGTTTCTCCTCGGATGGAGAGAATGCAACTGTAGCTCGGTGCTACCTTAATGGGAAAGAAGGAGAGCCCAGAGAAGTTGGCTCCCTTCATGAAGCAAGAAGTGTGCTTGAAGAAGTCAACTCCACACCGCTCTGCACTGGAGCAATGAGTCAAGCTGCATACAAAGAAATTGCACAGAGACTGACCGTAAAGATGACCAACACCTTCAGTCTGCTAAACAACAATGTCTTCAGCAAGGCCTGTCCTGGAGGAGTCACGACTGAAGGTATGCACTTGTTTGAATTCAATAGAGATGCACTCTGATTAAAAAGCTATATTTACACACCGTGCAGCTATTCTGCTTCAAAATATTATGAATTCATACTTGTATTTTAAGTTAAAGGTTAAATTATTTTACATTTTATAAGCCTCGGTAGTCTTCACTGCATGGATCACGCAGTGTTTATTAGTGTGTTGTCATCATGCATCTAATGCTGCAGCTTTCTTTTATTTCAGGGAGCATCTGTGTTCATTGCCGGACCACCCGAAAAGCACTGTTGACCAGAAAGTCAAGATTAAAGACGAAGAAACCAGTGACGCGGAAGCTGTCGCAGCGGCTGAAAGTCGTGAATCAGAAGACAAAGCGGCTTACGTCACGCTTGTGCACTCTGGCAAGTCAACTAAAGAAGATGAAAGAAGATAATTCCAAGGTGACAGACGAAGTTTTTGAACATCGAATTAAAGGCCTACCCGGAAAGCAGCAAGCAGCGGCTCTGCATATGTTCAAAGCAGCGAAACGAAAAAGCCTAAAAGGAATGACATACTCAAAAAGTGGATCCTAGAGTGCCTCATCATGCGCATGAAAGGCCCTAAGCTTTACGAGCATATGCGCAGGCAGCAGGTTCTCGTCTTGCCAAGCAAAGTCACTCTACAGAAGTACCTCAAGTCCTACAGGACCGGATTTGGGTTTAATGAAAAAGTCTTGAATGTTCTGAAAGAAAAAACCTGCACCATGGACGGCTTCAAGAGGCACGGAGGGCTTGTGGTGGACGAAATGAAATTGTCAGAGAATTTATCCGTCTCATCCTCGGGCCACATAGAAGGTTTTGTTGACATGGGTCAATTTACCCCCAGTACTGAAAAGCATCAGGTGGCAGACCATGGAATGGTTATAATGTTTGTGCCATTTAGTGGCAAGTGGACACAGATCCTTGCTACTTTTGCAACACACGGCAACATGAAAGGAGATCTCCTGGCAAAAGTGATGCTAGAGGCAGTGATCTTGGCAGAAAATGCCGGCCTCTTCGTAGACTTCATAACATCTGATGGAGCTACCTGGAATAGAAAAATGTGGGCCTTGATGGGCATTGGCGCAACCGCGACAAGCACAAAGTGTAAAGTGCAGCATCCTGTTGACAGCAAGCGCTCACTTCATTTCGTCTCAGATTTCCCCCATCTCGTGAAATGTGTCAGAAATGGGCTCCTGCAACCAGGCTTCAATACGCCAGCCGGACATGTAAGTACACCATGATATTTTAATCGCACTAAGCGCATTTGAATTGTAAAAGTATTCAACCCATTGGACCACGTTTATATAAAGTAAACGAATGTACACTGCACTGTGCTCAAAATTATCAGTGTGATGTCTAACACAATAATATTTTTTCCTACTCCCTACAGGTGTCCGTTCATCCAGTGAGAGAGGCTCTGAAAGTGGATGGCTCGAACGTGACTCTTCAGGCCATGCCTGGCATCACCACACGCCACGTGCAACCCAACAATTTTGAAAAGATGAGGGTGACATATGCTTTTCAACTCTTCGGTGACACTGTTCTGAATGGACTTCGCCTCTACCAAAGTGACATCGAAGCCCGCTGCGGAAGTATCGAGGCTGTCCTCATTTTCTTTGGGTATGACGAAAAATATTTATTATGGTCACTTGATTGACTTAAATAATCCGCATCGTAACATACACTGATCACATGATTTGTTCATTTCAGCATGATGCGGGACCTCATTGCAATAATGTCATCACGATTTTCCGCTGAGGCTCTGCGTCCAGATTCAGCTGCTGTGGACAGGCTGCTGTCATTTCTGGCTTACCTTGTCGAGTGGGAGCTTCATGCAGGAGGACGTGGTGGATTTTTGTCAAATTCTACTACAGTTGGACTGAGGGTCACAACTGCCAGTACCCTGTCTCTGATGGACTACCTGAGGAAGGAGGTTGGGCACAGGTTCCTCATGACATCGAAGCTGAGCCAAGACCCACTCGAGAACATTTTTGGCATTGCTAGGCAGTCATCGGGCTGCAACACACACCCTACGCCCCAACAGTTTTTGATCACTGTTTCCTGCCCAGCTTCTACAGTCTCTGCCAGGGTCTGTCTCGGGTGGAAATGCTGAGGCTCGCGCCAAGCGTCTCGCAAGTCGAACTGTCCAATGAGGCGACAAAGCTCGCGATCATTCCAGTTGGCCCTACCCCTGACCTGGACCCCGAACATCGCGGTGAGCGTCTAAAACACAGTTAAAATCCCCAAAAGAAAGAAGGGCTGGGGCTCCAACAAATCTCCAACAAATATGCGTCTAACTCTCGAAAGATGCCAGTCGATAAAGACTGGCTCTGTATTATGTTTTACCTTGTTTAACCCTTCGCACCGTATATAATTGACACCACTGTCCTGTGTAAGCACTAGATTACCTGTCTTTATATATGTTACATTGTTCTTTCACTCATATGTTGTGTTTCTTCTGCGGATGTAAAGGGAGGCGGGGGCTTCGTCAAGTAGCGACATGCTGCTTTTTCCTGCCTTCCCCTCTCAGATGGAGAGGAAATAAAATTGATTGATTGATTGATTGATATGTGCGGCGCATACACATTCACCGAGCGCAAGCGATGCTGACCAAAAAATTACACCCATCTTCCCGAGGGGAACCATGGGGTGATGCGGAGCATCGCGGATCGTAATTAATTTATTCCTTCTTGACTGATTTCTTTTGGCCGGCCGGATTTGGGCTGCGGCGGACGCGAGCGGCCGAGAAACGCTAGCAGACGACAGCCGCAGAGTTGCGGGAAAGCCCACCCCACTGGAAAGCCCTGGCGTGGCGCTGCGACCCGCGCGCCCAAAACTATCCTCCTTTCACTCCTCCGGGGAACGCGCGCAGCGCGCTACCGCTGCTTTTATTCACACTTGAAGGAGAGGAAACTAGAGGAGGAGAGGTTGCGCATGCGCGCGCGGTGTGAGTAGAAGCGAACGCACGCGAAGTGCACGCAGCTGGTAGAGAGAGAGAGCGGAGAGAGTAACGCGCAGCTGTTGGAGAGAGGGAAGGAGGAGAGTTGCGCATGCGTAGTGTGGGTGCGGACGACGCTGACGCCGCGGGACATAGACCCGAGGGAGAGATGCTCCACATCTAAAAGAGATCAAATGCAATGACGCGACCAGCGGGATCAAAAATGCTGCGATATCCTCGACTGAGCGCTCGACGCAAGATAAGAACGCCGACGCCGCGACAGCGCGTGTCTCCGAAAGAAAACAAAACAGTCAAGGCCGAAGCGATCACGAAAAGCAGTGCTGTCGCGTGTAGAAAAAAATTAGTTTCTTGCAAAAAGACAAGGTCTGCACCAACCGAGCGCGCGAAGTGGACGACCTCACGCTGCTTATCGGGGTTTCTAAAGCCCTGGACATTCAGCGTGAGGACATGCAGGAGCATGGCCATAAAAATAAAATTCATCAAAAAAAGGACAACCTAAGCGAGCATACCGCACTAGAAGACCAGAGAGTCGGAAAAGTCCTCCGAGTCGGATGGCTTTGCGTGACCCAGGCGTTTCTTCTTCGTCGAGGTTCCGGGGGCGTCAGACCCGCTGCTGGTGCTTGTGAGGCCGCGTTTCGTTTCAGGACGGTCGCAGCACATGGCGTCGTCGTCGTCAGACCTTGGGTCCATCAGACGCGTCACTGTCCGGTAGCGGCACTAACGTGCCGGGGGATGCCGAAGCCGGAGGCAACGTAGGTGACGGGGGAGGGTTCCCTTGGCCCGGGGTGACGTCAGCGATCTCAGCTGCGTTGGGGCAGGCGATGAGGGGACTCGGGGTGGCGTCCTCGGCAATGAGGAGGTCTTGTCTGGCGTCACCAGCCTGCAGAAAACGCGGGGCCGACGTTTCCACGTGCGCAGGAAGCGTATCGGAGTTTGAGGGCTGTGCCGCCGGTGGGGAGCCTCCGGGGGCAGTGGGCAAGCGGGTGATTGCGGAAGGCGGCTTAGCCTGCTCATGGGGGCCGGGAACTTGGGACGCAGGCGGCTCGGGGGTGTTGACCGGTGGCGGAGATCCACGGCGGGAATCTCTAGCAGCTGCCGAGTACGTCTTGCGCTGAACGCAGTCAGTGGTGGCGTGGGCGTGGCCGCAGCGTTGGCAGGGCGCAGCACATCCTTCTGTCGGGTGTCCGAAGACGCCGCACCTGTCACAGCGGGGAGTCTTGCAGGCGGGCCCGAAATGGCCCTCCTGACCACAGCGGCTACAGACCCGGCGCATGCCGCGGTAGTCCACCATGACTCTGTGGCCCGGGATGTGGATGAAGTTGGGCACAGGCTTGGCCGTCTGCAGCTTGACCACCCGCGTGCCCGTACGGATGTCCGGTCGGTCACGGTAGGTAACGTGGCTCAGGCCTTTTACCTTGCCGTACTGCCCAAGGACCTGGACGAGGGCGTCCTCGGACACGTACGGCGGGAGTCGGTAAACCGACACGTGGATGACGTGGGCCCCGACCGGTTCGAGTGGGACCTGGACGTCACCGAGACACAGATGTCCCTGTGCTACCAAACGTTGGGCAGTGGCCATGGAGTGGACCGCTGCCATAAACCTTGCACCACCATGGTGCTGAAGGTACTGAAGGCCGGCGTCGCCGACCACGTGCTGGAACGCGTCCATGATGGCGTCCACTGGCGTGTCCACCGGCACGTTGATGACGAAGCACTGCGCCTTGGACGGCGCCGCTGACGACGTCGAAGCCGCCATGTCGAAGTCCGAAGCCCCGGGGACCGCGATGTGATCAGGGTCCCAGGGAACGCTGAAAAACTGGAAGGCACGACGCTACTGATCGGTAATTTCGGCCACTTCCATGATTACACAGTTTTGGGTGTAATTCGGAGTCACCCTAAACAAGCGTCCTATAGTGCCCAAGGACCTGTCATATCGCTTTTAAAATTTCACGTCAATGACAGCATTTTCGATACTGTGCATGCTGTCCACCCTTCAACCTGGCTCAGCTGCAGAAATCTCTTACATTATTATCATTTTCTTACAGCTTCAAAGACGCTGATATTAAGTTAGAAACGCTAAAAATGCTATAAGCAGCCCCGCTGACTCCCAGCTAAATCCTGGTTTTTGTTGTGAATTCTCGGCTTTTTAAGCGATTCCTGCTAAAACAACAATCACGAGAATGATAATATTGTAAGAGATTTCTGCAGCTCAGCCAGGTTGAAAGGTGGATTGCATGCACAGTATCAAAAATGCTGACATTGACGAGAAAGTTTAGAAGTGATATGACAGGACCTTGGGCTCTATAAGGCGCTTGTTCAGGGTCATCAAGGTGTTTGCTGAGACATCGTTGGGACGTCTAGCGCTCAACGTTCAAAGAACGTCCCGAAAAAAACGTAGAACTGACGTCGAATAATGTCGATGACGTCAAGGTGTTGCTCAGGACATTTCTCGTACGTCTCGTGCTCTACGTTCAAAGAACTTCCCGGAGAAAACGTAGAACTGACGACTATTAATGCCAATGACGTCAAGGTGTTGCTCAGGACATTGTTGGGACGTCTCGTGCTCCACGTTCAAAAAACTTCCTGGAGAAAACGTAGAACTGACGTCTATTATTGCCAATGATGTCAAGGTGTTGCTCAGACATTGTAGGGACTTCTCGCGCTCAACTTTCAAAGAACCTCCCGAGAAAACGTAGAACTGACGTCGAATAATGTCGCTGACGTCAAGGTGTTGCTCGGGACATTGCTGGGACGTTTTGTGCTCGACGTTCATATAACTTCCCGAAAAAAACGTAGAACTGACGTGGATTAATGTCGAAGACATCAAGGTGTTGCTCAGGACATTGTTATGACATCTCGTGCCGACGTTCAAAGAACTTCTCATACAAGACATCGAACAGACGTCGATTACTGTTGAAGACGTCGAGGTGAACCTTATGACGTTGTCTAGTACGTCGCGTGTTTGACATTTCGGAGCCTCTCATGTGGACGTACCAATGCTGTCGATAAAAAGTTTGTTAAAGGGCAACTCCACTCCATTTTTACAATTTTTGGGTTATGATCTGTTTAGTCGAAGTCGGCGACCCTGAATCACGAGATATAATTTGTTTTTCGGTAGTGTGTATAGTTTTGTAGATATCGCGAATCCAAGTATCGTTCCGGTGGCACGGCGAAACCGAAGCTACCGGCTGAAGCAGCTTGGCAACACTGATATTAGTGGCGCGTCGTCGGCATGACCTAGTTCTCGTCCCGCGCTTCTGAGCTGACGCACCGACAAGCGTCGGCTCAGTCGCACGTGGAGTTTCAAAACAGAACGTAAGTTGCACATTTTCGTTTTTACCGCTTCACTTTGTTAATATGCACCAAATGTAGTAAGTTTTAATGTGTATTTATAAATTTGCCGGCCGAAAAGTGAATCCGACTGCTATAAATATGACGCGGTCAGTGCCGGCGCAGCGTGACTGTATTTGGTTCTTGCTCGCGGACCGAGAGAAAAATAAATAATGGGACATGGATGGACAGATGTATCCACAAGCGGTCTAAGTTGTTAAAGCTAAGGTGCCTTTATGTGCACGCTAGTTAGATCAGCTGCGACCTGCTGCGTCCGGCCGATCGTGCTGGAGCAGCCGGCGCACGGTACGCGAACAGCGACGGCACCGCATCGTTCTTCAAAGACGCATGTTTCGTGGAGAAACCCGCAACAGTCAGCAGCCGCAGATCCCGTGTGTAGGTGTCTGACGTAAAGTGCTGGGAGCAGAGCTTCGCGTTGGAGCTCGGAGTCGACGGTCTTCCGAGGACCGAAGTCTATCCGGCGAACGGCACCGACCCACATTTTGTGCCTCTTCCGGTCTCTTGGGAACTGGTGGAACCGCAGCTCAGGGTTGCGCACCGGATTGTTGGTGCAACCCACAGCACTACAAGTCGTGCTCGACATTGCCCAACGCGAGTCCGGCGAGTCTCTCCGGCTCCACGACACGCGCGTGAGCGAGCAGCACCGCTTCGCTCTCTTTCGCGCTGTCGCGGAAGCAATGCTGGAGTTAAATGAACTGCCTGGATGCTAATAAAAATAGGAGAACACAGGATAACGTGGTAAGCACCTCTTGCCGTCAGCAGAATCGCAGAATGCCACGGGAAACGAAGCGTCCGCGGCGTCCGTACGAGAGCGTAGGACTAAACCTACGTCATTGCCCAGTGTTGCTTCACTAGCTCACCCGGTGCCAGCGTTGCTCACCCGCTTTCGGGCCGCTAACCGAGCCGGGGGAACATTTTTAATATTGGTTTTAATGGGTAATGCGGCGTCGGTTTGACGTGATATTTTGGATATGACCGTATTTTGACCCCCTAAAGCGATATCAGTCATTTCGATAGGGTCAACTTTTTGAGTGGAGTTGCCCTTTAAGGACTTCGACGTCGCCCAACGACTAGGACCTTATTTCAACGTCATATCGACGTCTTGTGCTGCCTGGGAAGTGACTTGCTGCACCGTCACTTACGTAGGTAACATGAGCATACCCAAATTGGATTTCACGATTCTCCAAACCGTTGTCTTATAAATTAAGTTACGGACAATCTCATTAAATCGCAATTCTTTTCCCCTTGTTTTATGTATCTTTATTTTTTACGCGTTGTGCGGCCCTCCACGGCGGCGGATCTATTGGCGCTCACAGGCGGCGCAGGTTCAGGTTCTGCCGCGCCCTACCTCCCATATTATGTTACCGCCAAGGTTGTAGGTTGATTTGTTTGCAAAGTCGTTCCGGTTGCTTCCTTTACGTCGCGTAGACGGAGACGCTATACGCCGGCTGTTGAAACAGGCACCGCGAAGCATGTTACAGGGTGGCGCACCTCGATCGCTCCGGCCCATGGGCATCTTTGGGTCGGTTGTACGAAAATGTATTAGAAATTTTCCTTCAAAACTACCGTACACCTCTGTGCCGTCAATTTGTCTTTTTCATGACCACCCCGTAGCATTTTTACGCTTTTTAATAATAATGAAATTGTGAAGAACGGGTGTCTGCACGCCCCATTTATGGCAACCGCGTCAGCGTCAATTTGGCCATATTTCTCGCTTTATAAGTTAAAAGCCACACAAATATTGCATTATGTTTTTGGAGACTCTGTCAGTACATATTATAAACGTTAATTTCAGAGAGTGTAAAGAATATTAAAGATAGCCTTTTTTAAAATGATTTTCAAAATAATGCACTTTTAGTTAAAAGCCCGTGTGAGCAATTCTTGTAAATTTCTCCCGCTAACCAGGACAACAATATGCCACGCAAACACGAACTATATACAGGGCAACACACTTGCAAAGTTTGAAGACCTTAGCGTTTATAGATACGGAGAAAAATATTCTTTAATCCAGAGCGTTATTGCGCAATGTGCCATGTTTGCAATTTTGTTTCTCAAAATAACTGCCCTAATATTCGGTGATTAATACTTTTTGTCAATCCTTCCTATGCCTAATTTGTCAGTGAATATTTCTAGATCCGTAGCCAGAACAGTGTTTTTGGGGGAAGCCGCCCGAAATGTCAACATACGCAAAACGCGCACGTGACTGAGAGGGTGCTTACAAATATTTTTCGAAAAGACAACTTTTTTTTTGTTGAAAACAAGGATTGGTTTTATTTTTCTGGGCATAAAGCCAGCAATATAATTTTTTTCATCAAAATTAAAAATGGTCACCGGACATGGTTGTTCGATCTTACCTGAAAACGCCCTATATACTTTTTTGTAATGGTTGTGTTTTATATAGTTGTGCTTTATGAATGCCCTTTTTGTAAAACTCATTCCTACTATAATGCTTTACGGCAATGCAGTTTTTTTTTGTAAAATGAATAAAACAGGGCTATGCAAACATTGATGCCACAAATGCAAGCTCTGTCAGGTGTTACGCATGCATTTAACAAAATAAACGTGAAATAAAGTAAACTGGTACCACCTCATGAAATAAGTCTTTTTATTGGCTCGTGATAATTGCCTACATGAAAAAACAAAAGTCGAAAACAAAAGTTCAACATGACAGGTACCACTCTTTCAACTATATTCGGCATTACTGGAGTACAAAAATACAAACATAAGTAGAGTGACATTGAAAACGAAAAGGGGACAATAATAGTGGGAATGTAAAATATCGAATGGTGAAGCTTGCAAATTGTCAGCCTGACACAAAAACTTGTTCTCTTAAAGATGCCTCGTGTTAATAGTTACATAAGGAAACCAACATCTTTACTGATTTTTTAATACTGTCTTTTCAAACCTCTTTCCTATGGTGTGACCTCTATCACATCAGTAACTGAAGTCTGCATCACAACATTATGTTTTGCCTGTAGGACAAATTGCATAAGCTGTATCTTCAGGAAATCCTTGTCAAGGGTCGGCAGCTGCTTCAGCTCCCGTGTGAGGGACGCAGAGAACAGGAAGTCCTCGTCTTCAAATACGTTATGGTCAGGCTGGTTCAGCACTGACAGAGTTTTCTCAAGGACAGCCGGGCGGCCGCTCCATCGCTAACGTAAGTGAGGCGAGAGTTGATTGGTGCGTTGTCCTCGAGGTGTGCCTTAATTTTTGACAAGGCCAAGCATGCATGCGCCGAGTCATGAGTTAGATCGTCGCAAATAGCGGCATATCTCCGCGTCGACTTCCTTGACATTACAACGCACGTAAAGATGCTGATTTGTTTCTTCTGCCAATGGTACGCCTGTACCTCGTCCGCAAGCACCACGGTCCAATTCTCGGCAAAGTCAAAGTGGAAAACATTAGCGCCCTTTCACAAGACTGCTTCTCGTCGTGTATTGCCTTTGCTTGCACGCGTCGTAGGTAGTTTTGAGGGATCCACTTTATCGCAGTCTTTTGAAGCTCCTTGATAAGCGCTGCGGCCGCCAGCGTCTTAATTAACTCCCCAATTCTTATGTGGCGAAGACTACCTCCTCATTATGTCCAATATCGAATTTTTCCGATGTCGATTCTTCCGGAATTGGGCACTGGTCGTACTTGCCGAGGAAGCAAGGGGAAGTAGGCTGCGGACATACACAAAGAGCCTGCACATCTTCCGCAGAAAGGAAATCCCCCGTCGTGTTTTTCAGCCCCACGAGACATAGCTGGAACTTGGCACAGTAGGTACAAATACACACCTCCCGGTGTAGCAAGCACTTGAGCCAATGAGGTCGCAAAGATATAAACTTTGTGAGGCCAATCGCAAAGCTGGGGTGGGCAAGTTTGTAGGCGCGCCGTATGCTTCGCGCAGGGCGTTTTGAAAACCATCGGGTCTCTGCCTTGATTTTCACGCGGACAACATCTTCCTTATCGGGCTTTGCCTTGAGCAATCCAGCTCTCCCGTTTTGTAGTATGGAAGCACTGCATTCGCATCATCTTCACCAACCTTGCGTCTACACACCTCGCCTCCTCCGTTCTCCGTATTTGTTCTACGGTGGGGGGGGGGGCTGTTGTGCTACCGCAGGATGAATGACTCTGGTGTTTGTTCACCATCGCCACACGCCCTGTTGGTTATGTTTACACCGCGCAGGGACGCCGCCGGTGTCGCGTATCGCTGCCTCGAGTCGGTGAGATACGACCGCCTTTGCGCGCGGATGTAACCTTCGGCCTCACTTTCTGCTCCGGCCTCACCTTCGGGGGGGAGGGGGGGGGGCTGCCACTTATTTTGTCGGCATGTCTGCATCAAGAAACACTTGTTTTCCTCCGCCGTCTTCAATTATATGCTCCGGCTTGGAGTCCAACTATGCCATGCGTTACACAATGCAATAATATACCTTTACCAGTCGGGCCAAAGGCTTCCCTAACATCGCTCGGTCCTAGTGGTTCCTAGAATGACGAATCAAAATATTTTGTCAGCCAAGTACTCATATTAAAGTAGTAATTTGAAAAGGTAGCACGATGGGCATCAACCAGCCAAGTAAAACAATTTAATAAGTATCGGACGCGCGGTGAACTTCAGTATTCACTGGCAATATCAGCCACATCAGCGATGAAAACAAGTTCACGTGTTATTTCTAGAGTGCTTCATGGCGCCTGGGCATTAATATGACCAAGTACGGATACTGTGGCATGCGTCGCTCGTGTACCACTAGTCGTTAAGACAGAAACGCCCCAGCGGTAATTGATGCGACCATGACCTGGTTACACATTTTGTTTTTGCTTTAAAACAAAATAATGCAACATGTCTTTGCAGATTTGTAATTATCGGTCATCAAGGGCCCATCGGGCAAAATTTAAAAAAAATCGAGTGTTTTTTTTATTGCCGCACAAAAATTGCAAAATTTTGACTTTTTCGATTTTGACGAAATTTCCGGGCGCAATGCAAAAATACTTTCAGCAGTACAACGCTAATTAATTTGTTAAATGTTCACAAAGCATTAAACACTCGACACAAAAAGTTTCAGCTTTAGAATTTAAATTTAAAGTGACTTAAAAATTCGCCGAAAAATGCCTCATTATGTAAGATTTGCTCAAGAAGCCAAGTTTGTCATTTTATTTCGCTCGAAATATGTGCTCATGTAAGTTAACTTTAACTAATTTTAGCAGTAAAGTATACGTGCATTAAACGTAAAAATTTTGACGGTGTAGAAAGCTGCATTGTTTATTCCATGGCCTTCAAAATTGCGTTATCAAGCAGTTGGCAAAATCGTTGTTTCAACCTTCTCTCGAACGCGATTTTTCTCACGAATACAAGGTAGTATTTTGCAAAAGTAAGGTCTGTCCCGTTGTGTGAACAGGTTTAGCTACCTCATATAAGAATATGATAGAAAAAAAGGCATGACACCACCATGACCGTCCTTATCTGAACACAACCAGTTACAATATTGAAAGCAGGAAACGGTAATAATTAAAATATGTAGATAAATATTGGGAACTGCTTTTTCGGTTTTAATTTTCTGACCTAAAAGTAATCTGAAATGACTAAATGTTCCTCTTTCAGCGAGGTTCTTTCTGACAAGCGCTCAGGAATTTGTGAAAAAAACAACAACTCGAGTTTGTGAAGGTACTATAGTCGGTGACAGGTAAAGAACGAAGTGGAAGCTCCTCCACCCCTTTCCACTTTCAGCGGAGCGAACGGTGGAGAGGAGGTCACCTACTCTCCCGCGTCCGCTCTACTAAAGTGGAAAGGGGTTAGGAGCTTCCACTTCGTTCTTGACCTGTCACCGACTATAACATGCCTCGGTTGCTAACCATAATAATTAAAACCGGATACACAAAGAGACCCAGAGCTAAGATGTGTATATGAGCTTTCAAAGCTAAGATGTATATATGAGCTTTCAAAACCATACCTTATAATTTCTACGTATTCTTTTACCACCTATTTACACTTCGAGACAAATGAAGTGTGTTTGGTTGGAGAGCAGCCTGTGTTTCCTTGAAAGTTTGGTGCACAAACTGTGTAACCTGGGTATCCGGAAGACCTTTACCATTGTGTGTATCCACTACTAATTCCAACTTGGTGTTCTGCCGTCCCCAGGCGCTCTCATCTCCTACTGACGAGGTCCGTCAGTTCTTTCGAACGTCTGACTTCCAGCACTCGCTCGAGGAGTTTTGCCGTCTTTTGGCGTTTCGCGCGTGCACGCTCGAGGCTCACTAGATGCCCAAGTGTTCTTGAAGTATATACCGCCTTTAATTCCTTGAAATTTCTTGCATCAATAGCTCAATTAGTCAGTGTTAAGTAAAGTACATCTAAAAGGTACTTCAAGTAAAGTACAAAGTAAATTAGACGTGATGTACTTCAAGTAAAGTAGTAAGTACACTGGGTGCAATGTACTTGAAGCAAAGTACTGTAAATACAATGCACTTTCAAAGTACAAGTATTTTAATACAATCGTTGTGGAGATCTGGCTGCCCTCCCCGCGCCGACCCTCCCCCGGCAGAGCAACGCGCCATGCCTCCGAGATGCCTCGGGAGCGGCCTCGCGTACCACAAGATCCGGGTACGGCGCTCCCCTAGGCCAACTGACGTCACGCGACTGGCTTCCCAGAACGAAAGAAGCCCGGAAAGCAGCCTCCGCGTAACGTGAAACCAAATCGCGACGTCGCAATCGTCAGTGTAGCGCGTTCCTTGTGTTCAGCTTTGCGACAGGTGTTTGAATCGTAAATACGTTTGGGGTCACTCCTCATTATTCCCGCATTAATTGTACACGCCTAAAAGTGCTTAAATCAGCGCGCTTTTCGGCTCCTCGACCTGTGCGCGCGCCGCACGCCTTCCGCCGCGCTGCTCGGCGGTCTTCCTGATAGGACTGCTGTCCGCAGCGCCACCGCTTCTGTCATCCGAAAATGTTGCTCCTCTCCGCTCTCAACACTATCCAGCCTGTGTACCGGACGCTATCGAACGCGATACTCCCGAACAATAGAAGCAGCCGTGCAGTTCCTGAGTGGCCGCTTGCGATCACCATTAACTCGGCTCTCAAGTACGGAATGGTGCCACTTTTTCAGAGCAGGCTTTATGGCAGTTTCCCAATTGAGTGGTTCTAGTAACTTTGATTCCCACTAACAGCTGTCGCTGTAAGTAATTGATTGAACACTGAGGCGCGTGGTATTTAAGGTGTTTCTATTGCCAAACAATAGATACCGACCTGCTTTTGTCCGCCATTTCGCTTAACCACACGCACCCTTTAGGTCACTGTAGTCGCCAATAGACACGCCTCCACATAAACCTTTTCTGTCCACCACCGTCCCCGAACCCCCTAGTTCACATATCCGCTATGCGGATGAAAGAAAAGGATGCATTACAACCTGAAACCAGTGAAATATATAAGAAAAGGCGAAACAAGGACGAGCGACCGTTGCGTTCAAAATGTGTAAACCTTACAACGTCGTGAAAAAACTAAAATTGCCCGCACACCAGAGGTTCCACCCATTTAGGATGGCGATACCTGCAAAGAGAAGGTGAATGGGTTGTTTAAAACTCGTCCTAAAATCAGAAGACAAAGTCGAATTTCCGTCGTGTTTTTATTGCCTTCCAGGTATTTTATAATCAGTAAAATTAGACGAAGCAGCGAATGACGCGAGATGTAGGTTCTGAGGGTGCAAACTATAATCTCACCAGCCAACGAGACAGACAAAACTGAACCAAGTGGAATCCTCATCTTTGTTCTGATAAACGAGCAAAAAACCGCCCCCGGCAATTCCGTTGTGTTCGACGAACTCGCCGAACCGTCCCGCGACAGCGTCTCGCCGCTGCATCCAGGGACGGACGGCGATGGAAGGTTTACGAAGGTAAGGGCGAAAACTCCGCCAGAACAAGGCTTGGAGAAAGACGGGGCAGTGTGGCTGCCCTCCAGCGGGCGTGCCGGGTCGGGCGCAATCGCCGGAAGGCCCAGGGACACAATTTCTCACGGTTCACGTGCCTGATTGGGGACGGCCTCGCTGCCCGCACCCAATCAAAGCCCGATGCTGAGCCTCGAGTTGGCTACCCGTCTCTGCTTGCGACATGATCCAGACGAAGGTGCTAAGTGCGCCTAATTATTTCGCTGCCCGGACACGAGACGGATTTAGGGTCTCCCCAAGTGCGAGCTCCGCGGTCGCGGCGCCGCTATGTGGGGCCGGGGACCCTCCACCGATGAGAGGCCCGGGGAGAGCGAGAGGGACCTCCTGCGATTTATTGGCCCCGTCGGCCGCTCATAATTGTTGTGCGGAGCACAATAAAAAAAGAAGAGCTGAATTTGAGGTTTTTTTTTTATGGTGTGCTAGAAGAGAGTCGTCGCGGCGGAGGGGCTTTCGTGCTTCGTTCGGAGCACACTCTAGCGTCTTGAGTAAGAGGTTTTTCTGCTTGCGATGACGGGCATCGCACCCTTAGAAGGAAGTTCGTAGTACTTACTAACTAAAATATATGCACTGCTCGTCACAACATTCACTATGTTCTTAGTAACTGCAGTTAGTAACGGTCTAGTTAATAACGTTACTAGCTTCAGAAGCTAGTGACGGTTACTGATCTAATCGATGGAACCTAGTATCTTTCACTACCTATGGCTAGTAAGTGGCACTAACACTCGCAAGATTTAGTAACCGCTACTACCTCTAAGTAGTAACTGCTTTTACCTTCAGAAAGGGAGGAACTTTCGTCCTGGCATTAAGGTGAGACGTTTTGTCCTTTGTCAATGTACACAGTAATAACGAAGGGGTTATTAACAATGCGCGGTACCAAAAGTCGCTCTCAATCTCTCGAACCCAGATGGCGCTAGTGAACGTCAAATTCAAAATTGGCACAAATTGAAAGTATTATCGCTGGATAGATTTTAATTCCACACATGCCTACATGTACATTTGCACGCGTATTACACAACTAACACTGACAAGGAATTAGAAACAAGTGACACAAACACACACGCGACCACTCGCTGACCTAATCGCTGCCCCCGATGGCCCTATGCGTTTTCTCTACTGATAATTGTAAAGAAGTCGGTTGGTAAATGACTACCTCGTCTGCGAACCATGTTACAAACATGGTGGTGCCCAGGCAACAGGCGATATTAGATTGGGTCAGCGTTGGCTTACTTGGGCCGACATTGGTCCACGTTTCCCCTTTTAGCCCGATATTGGTAAATGTTGGAGACAGCTTGGCTACACTGGGCCACTCTTGCCAATTATTAGCCTCCAGTGTGCCAACATTAGTTTCTCAATGGTCAATGCAGGATACACTGGGCCACTATTACAATTATTACCCAGTGGTGAGCTAACATTGCTTTGTCATTGGTGGATGTAGGCTACATTAGGCGACTATTGCCCATGTTACACGCTGGTGTTCCAACATTGGTTTGTTATTGTTAAGTGTAGGCTTCACTGGGCCAACATTACCAATATTGCCCGCTAGCATACCAACATTGGCTTGCTATTGTCAAATGTAGGGTACATTGGGCCACTATAACCAATTATTACCTACCGGTCTGCCAACATTGGTTTGTCATTGGTAAATGTAGGCTACTCTGGGCAACTATTACCAATTCATTCATTCAAAAAAACATTAATATTTATTCATTCAAAATATCATTAACATTCATTCATAAAACAATATTACCCACTGGCCTGCCAATATTGGCTTGTTAATGTTAATTAAATGATGGCTAGACTGGGCCACTATTGCCAGTTTTCCCCAGTGATATGCCAACATTGTCTCGTTTTTGGTAAACCTAGGGAACACTGGGCCACTATTACCAATTATAACCCACCCGTGTGCCAACATAGGTGTGTCATTGGTGAATGTAGGCTACCCTTCGCCACTACTACCAATATTACCCGCTGCCGTACCAACATTCGCTTGTTACTGTTAAATGTAGACAACACTGGGCCACCATAACCAACATTACTTACCGACGTGCCGACATTGGCTTGATATTGTTAAATGTAGGGTACACTGGGCTCCTACTATATGTTTAAAGACGATGGGAGATTCGCAATTTTTAGATATGTTGATGATTTTCCTGTACTCGGGGGCACAGCAGGGCCCTCGGGAACTTCTATCATGGAGGTGCTTGACGCTTTCCGTGCGTGCTGCCATGGCTTGACATTCACGCATGAGGGTCAAAAAGAAGGGGCACTCCAGTTGTTTCATACTAGGTTTAGTTTTTTAGGTGGAGCGTGTTTGCTGGGTGTGATCACCTAGATTTTAGTAGAGGACCATTCTCTTTTGATTCCGCATACTCTAAAGTGGTCAAGAAAGGCATCGCTAGCTCACGGTTAGAGTCGGCCCTCAAGAAATCTTGCCGCCACAGCGTGCAAGATATATCTGTGCGAGACACTTGCAGCACTTGAAGGTGAACATTTCGGCAGACGTCTGCCTGGTTGGGTTAAACGTTATAAATAAAGGGCAAACGCCAACAAATCCCTAAAAGATCGTAGGGTCCCAACGTTTCGGTGCCGGCTCGGCACCTTCTTCAGGGGGCTATTTAAAAGAAAAGCAGCTTCTTTCTTTTCTTCTGCGGTGACAGTAGGGCGGTATCTTCATTTTTTCGTGGTTAGTTTTCAAACCAGGTGCGGTATCTTTGTTTTCTTCGAAGTTGGTTATTTATAAACAAGGATCAGCATCTTTGTTTTCCTCTATCGTAGGGGCCTGTTTCTTTGGTGTCCCAACAGGCCCCTACGATAGAGGAAAACGAAGATGCTGATCCTCGTTTGTAAACAACCAGCTTTGAAGAAAACGAGGGTAGCGCACCTGGGTTCAAAACTAACCACCGTAAAAAACGAAGATGCTGCCCTACATTCACCGCAGAAGAAAGAAAGAAGCTGCTTCTCTTTAAATAGCCCCCTGAAGAAGGTGCCGAGCCGGCACCGAAACGTTGGGACCCTACGATACTTTAGGGATTGGTTGGCGCTTGCCCTTTATTTATTACATGTCACCTGTGCACCAGTCATCAGGTACAGCTGCAGCGAAAAAGATAAGCACAAGCGACCGACGACCAGAGCGGCAAAATCGCGACACGCAGTGGTGGCCGGCAAAAGACAGCCCATCCTAAAGCCCGCATTTCGAAAACTATCTTATCCCTCCATTTTCTGTCAGCCACCCGCACGTTGAAACATGAACGTGACTGGCACTCGCTATCGGCGCGCTCGGGAACATAAGCGCCGCCTGTCGCGATTTTGCCAGTCTGGTCATTGGTCACTTGTGCTAATCTTTTTCCGCTGCGGCTGTACACTGCCACCCTGGATGGTGAGTGCCTGAACTGCTCCCAACTGCACTGTTTAGGACCTCTCGCCCACTCAGCAGGAGCAGCTGGTTGCATTGCACATACTGCTGGGCACACAAGAGTGCAGCATGAATGCCCTAGTTGTACAGAAGTGCAGTCAAGATCCAAAATTGGCTGGCAAGCATTGTTTAGAGAACCGTGGAAAGAAAACCTGCGTCATATGGCACTAATGAGTTATTCTAAACCGAGTTTCTTCATCCTTGCTTTATTCAGTTACATCCAGAGCAGCTCGTGCTTATGGTCTTTGTTGCTTGCCCAATGCAATACGGAAAAGCTGGACTTTCACAGCACCAATAACATTGATGGGAACAACAGTTAGCTTGTCATTGGAAATCAATTTTGACAGACAGTTACAGCGTAAAGGGAGGTAAATACAGCACTCTTGTGTTTTCGCTCCTTTTCATTTTCTGACCTTGTGTTGTGTTTCGAAATGAGTGATTTCCACCAACTTCTCCCTTTCCATTTTTCATGTGATTGACAGAGCAGGCCTTTCTACTGCAAAGTAATCAGATCAAGTTAGATGCACATTCCTCGGGGCTGCTTGTCTCATAGGTTGCCTGTCGTACTGGAAAACCCAGAGCATGAGTGTGCTGGTCCGAGCACTTCCTTTGGTTAGGAACGTGCTCGCATAAACGATCTGTCTTTCAGGAGTGTCACATTCTTGCTATTTCCAGCACTGCATGAGAGTTCTAAAAGAACGTAAAAGCAGTGGTATGCCATACAGTGCTGCTCACCACACCTCTGAGATTCTCTTGTTCTATGTAATTTTTGTAACATGGTCTTTAAAAATGCACGTTCTTATAAGCATTCACCCTTTTCGTGTACTTTGTCTGCAGGCTGTGGAAGGACAAGCAGCTGCACGTACCCAGCAGTCATCTTCACTGACCACACTCGTGCTGCACCTCAAGGGGGTGCAGAATTGCCGTCCACAATAAAAACATGCTCCCTAGGCACCATTTTGCGTCTGCCATGAATTCAGTATAGCATAGAAAAGATTTGCAGCACTACCTTGGTCATACTCGACAAAATTGTTATACATATAATACAAATTTTGGATCAGGAAAGCCGAGACCCGTATCTCGACTTCTGATGTTGATGTATATTTCATATACAGAGAACCAGAAATTTCACAATTAACGGTGATATGGCGGTGCAAGTCCAATCGTCCAGATACCATCAACCACAGTTAATTCTTCACCTTTTCTTCCTCTATGCTTGGAACAATATACTGTTAGAGATAATGGAAACAAGATGCCACCTATGAGGAGGCCCTCTTTTATTCTCTCGGTTGTAGTGCCTCGGCGTTTTGCTTATGCGGTTTGCATTTTTGCCAGGTTACCTTTGCCAAAAATATTGTGTCAAAAAGCGTTTTCAGAAGCAGCAACTTGCCATGAACATACGAAGTTCCAATTTTAAATGTCATACCAAAACTCCGACAGCATACGCTTGGTGCGATGCTTCTTCAGCCCCGGCACCACAGCAATAAAAAAAGCAAGAAATGTACTTGTTATGTCTATCTCTTTCTGTCTATTATAAAACACCATTTTTTGAAATACCAGACTTGCCTGCCATATGCTTGGGGTAAGTTGTTTTGATGCATAAGCAATTGCTTCAGACCAAAAAAGTGTCCTCGTATCAAACTACTTCATCCATTCTCTCGGGGTCTATAAAAAACCCAGAGAATTGAATGCCGCTTGAACTGTCTCCTAGGTAGACCACTCTGCAGCCAAGGGACTTGCCGCGTCTACTTGATTTGGAAAGTTACAAAGTATGACAAAACATTGCAAGCGGACACACACAAGTATATTTCGCACGTGTGACTACAGACAAAGCTCGCAGTAGCCTCAACAGCTGCCGAAACTTCAAGTCTGAGCAGGGAGACTCTGGAAGCGCGAAGCACATACTTGCAGAGGCGGCCAGCTCTCAGATCTTCAACGCTGCACAGCCTGTCCTCTGCTGTCAAAGCTACACCATCCTCGGGGTCGGACCCTCGGGACTCAAGGGGAGGCTCCAAAATAGAGCTATACTAACCCGCATTGTGCAGAAAGTCAACTGATGTTGCTGTGCCCAGTACCTTGGCAACCACCGGGACCTGCTTTTGAGCATCGTATTCACTGCTCTACAACATAATCTTTCTTGTCGTCGTCTGTCATTACCTCAGTCTGGGGTTTTTCACTAAAATGTTTAATATACACCAGCTCACTTGCGCCCTTACGTTCTGCTCATTAAGCAATGCTTTTTGTTAGGCTTGGCCTCGGGACAGCACAGCATCTGTTGGGGTTGCGAATTGGTGTGCAAGCATGGCTTCAGGGTTTTGTCGCTGTCACCTGCACACAACAGTGGACGGTATCTGACATGAATATTTCATAACCTTTTCAGCTGTCTAAAAGCACATCAAGACTAGAGAGAGATTTTATATGCTAATGCAGCCTCTACTTGTAGCTAGTATAGTTACATAGCATCCCAAAAGAACCTGAAATGAATAAAAAAATGGTTGGAAAAAAGTGGAGGTATTCCACTTGCCTTGCACAATACCCAAAATTATGCCTTCAGAGCAAACAGGTGCAGCGTCGATTAAGTTTATAATCTCTTTATTTTCCTTTATATACAAAGATGGGGGATGGGGCATATAATGTCAAACGTCAATGGCTTGCAGCTTTACGAGGCGCTCTACCAAGTGTGGCAAAAAAGCAGCAGAAACGTTTCAGACAACACAAGCAAAAAACAAGATACTACACCAGTTTGAACCTGGAATCGTAAAGTGAAAACGAACACAACGTGCTGCAGCTGAACAATTTCCAGATGTTGAGGCCCGAAAGATTTGGATGATACACATGCAATCACGAGTAAGCTTGAATGCGTGCGACGATCTCGCACGACACTCATCACATGGAATGAGGCGCCCGTTTTCTACTGAGAGCTCTCGTGCAAGCGCATTGAGAAAATGTTCTATTCAGACTGTATTAGAACACAGCGTAGTGAGCACTTACCGACAACACCGCTGGATTCGCATCGCTGAACTTCTTGGCTGTCGTCTTTCCGTCTTCCCTTTCCGCGCGAAGCCCACCCACCTTCAGCCCCGGGTTATCGATTATCGCCTCTGTAAAATCAAAAGAACGCGACACGCAGCACGCCGACGCACGGTGATGTCTTCGTCGCAGCAAAATGTGCCGCCAGCAACGCAGAAGCTGAGAGCACTTGCTGCTCGGCTGTCAGCAAATCTGGCCCCTCGCGACACCGCCAAAGCTTCCACGGCAACTGTCAGCACCAACCGAATGTCGGGCAGTATTTCCCGACAACGTCCCTGACGAACCTTGAACCGAACATATAAACCAACGTAGCGATGGTCTGTGAAAGCTCGATTTGGCTCGCCCTGTCCGCGAGCGTGAACGTCGCCATCTTCATTGACTTTGGAAACTTTGGCTGCCGACAAAGTTATCTCCATCGTCAAACTCAATCGTGACGACATTTTGACGTCACGGCAAACTTTATTAGGGGCGAAGCTCCTTAGGGTCTAGCCTTGTCCGTCCGTCCGTCCGTCCGTCCGGCGTCCGTGCTCGCATCGATTGCCATCCCATCTGCTTTCTTAAAAAAAGGAGAAATGTTTGCGCAGTCGACAGGATTCGAACCCGTGCGCGGAGACCCCAATGGATTTCTAGTCCATCGCCTTAACCACCCGGCCACGACTGCGGGACGAGTAGGAGGCTTTGAGATGTGGTAGTAACTCAAGAGCTGGGGATGTCATGGATGAAACGTTGCATGTAGCCGCTCAACGTCTATACAGGAGAGGGCGCTGCGGTCAAATGCGTATATAATCGCGTTAAACTTTGCATTCATTGCCTCAAAGTTTATAGACGAGAGGGCGCTGCGGTCAAATGCTCAAATGCGTTAATACCACGTTCCATACCACACATTCTCTTTCTGACATGGAGCGTTGACTTAAGCGGTGGAGATGCGTTCCCACGGCTTCTAGCGGATCCAAGCTGATCCGCTGGAAGAACCACTGGCTCTGCATTTCACCGACCATAAAGCAGTAATAATAAAGTCGAAACGTAACCCAGCACTACCTATGAGCAATAAAAAAATCAGCACCATCAGCACTACCTTTGAACAAAATCATTATCATCAGCACCACCAGAGCTTCGCCCCAATCAACATCATTCACCACGTGGAGATGCGGTCATTTTTGTTATTTCACCAGCATAGCTCGAACTCCATCGGAATCCGCAGGGAAAACTCAATCGCAACGTCACATCACGTGACCAAAAGAGCAGCCAATCAGCGACCGATTAATTAAACTTCATTGTTGAGTTTGCGATCTAGCATAGACAGACAGATACTGTATCGCGAAAACCGGGTCAAGTAGCTAAACAATCTTATCGCATTAAAAAATCGTTGACCTTGAGCGCCCGAGAATCGAGTCGCTTCTTCTCTACCCCACGCAGAAATTCCCCTTCCTGGTAAATTAAATATGCAAATAGATATTCGCAATTTTTCGGGGCTTCAGCATCGGCCACAGATACCTCTGTTGTTGCTGAACCACGGAGTAGATAATCCCTCAGCTTTTGTAAAAAAGGGGCGCTCCACATTCTCCCGTACACCGTCACTAACGGCCGAGAACATTCTCTAAGTTTCGCTGGCTTTATGCTATTATGGTTGTATTATGGTCGTTTATGTATTTTCGATATCGCGAGAGCCGCAGTGCGCACAAATCAGCTCGGCCACGGTTCATTGGACTTGGCAATTTTCGCTTGACAGATGAAACACCTCATCCTGGAATTTATCATTTTTATTTCAATCTCCGCTCTGCGCCAACAGCACAGGGCTTTTCTTTCTGCTTCTATAGTATTTATCATTTTTTCGGTTACAAACAGATAAATCCACTTTGCCACAGGGAATATAAGTTTCGACGGTGAAAACGTAAAAAAAATATGGATATTATCTAAACGACGGACATAAAAATGGCATCGAAGCTTTCTCGCAACTGGGAA
Organism: Ixodes ricinus; assembly: GCA_037355805.1. Lineage (NCBI taxonomy): Eukaryota > Metazoa > Arthropoda > Arachnida > Ixodida > Ixodidae > Ixodes > Ixodes ricinus. Next base: position 10,510 of record JAZHYW010011208.1, on the reverse strand, counting down.
ATATGTAAACAAAAATGTTGACATTACATTTTTATTAGAAAATGTGTAAGCTGTGCGCTAAATTTAAATTTCGGTGACGCGTTTTTTTACTTTTGTTTGAAAATCTAATTTCTATAGGCAACAACTATCCAAAGGATCGAAACCGCTTAAGGTAAAACAAGACATAGAGTTCTGTCGTATATAGAAAGCTATTTTTCACGGGAAGATCGAGATGGCGCAGTCGAGGAGCAACGCAGCTCTGTGAAAAGCAAATCGGCAGCCATACATTTAAAGTACGGAATAGCAGGGAGAAAAAGGCAAACAGACACAAATAAAGTTCCTTTCGCTTCGACCGGGCGCAAAGTGCTTGATTGGATCTAAGGGCTGCATTTGTCTTATCCAATCCCGCGCTCGCTGCTGGCAGCGACGGAAGTCGACGTTCATGTTTTTCAAGATGTTCGCCGCTCCTTCGGCTGAGAAGTGCCTTTTCGCGCGACATTGAGGGATGTCCGCGACAAACTAGATTTCCCCTTGTGAGACGCAAAACGGAATGGACACCGTGTTCTTCGAATCTTTTGCAACGTGTCGGATAAAAGCGCGGCTATTCTTTTTCTTTGCTTTCAACTTTGAGGGCTTGCGATAACGGAACACTTCCACGGGCCTTGTGTCGCAACTTGCCTAGGTGTCTTTTCTGCACGATGAGTGCCAGCTCGAAATGTTCGTAAGCCATCAGTGAAGAGGCTGACGGAAATCCCGTCAGGGCGGTACGCAGCTCCCACCAGGACGGAAAGCGTGTCGGGGATTCGGCTTAGAGACTCGGAGTGCAGACAGAGAGCTGCCTTTCAGGACTGTTTTGTGGGAGCTTCAGAGAGCGGGCAACTCTCGAACCACATCTCCCAGCTAAGTGTGCCTAAGATCAGTTGGCGGCCTGGAGTACACGCAGGCTGACCTTTGAAAGAAACCCATTTACTGGGTACGCGAATTTGAAATTCTTGGAGTGTGTGCTTTTGAGACGATATTGTGGTAAAAGGAGAGCTTAAACAAAACTCAAGTTTAAAAGTAAAGCCCAAACGACGAAAGCCGATAACTGATCTGTATTCTGATGTTTGTTATAACCCGCGAAATTCCCAATATTAAAGAACAAATATTCCCATGCAGCATACCAGCGTTGGCCCGACGTTGGCACAATATTGGATTGACTGGATTTCAATATTAGATCAAATATCTTAGCGCAACCCGCTCCAACGCTAGGGCCAATGAAAATTCTGATATTGGACCAATGACGATTCAGGTTTCCTTCCGTTCTCATCCCAACATTGGCATTCCAGTTTATCCAATTTCAAACCAATATTTCTATCAATATTATGCCATGATTTCCAACATTGGATCCCAGTAATGCTCGCGCGTTTCCAATATTGATGTGTAATGATAGGCCATGATTTCCGATATGGGTATCCACTATTGTGCCCCATTTTCCGATATTGGTGTTCAGTATTATACCACTATTTCTGATATTTGTATCCAATATTGCCAGGATTTCCGATGTTGGTATCCAATGATATGCTATTTTAGTTTAATATTCTTAACCAATTATATTCTGGCTTTTCTAATATTGTCATCGAATCACAAACCAATTTCTCCTATACAGATTTATAGTTACATAGCAATTTTCCCAATATTGCCAACCAATGATAGACCATTTTTTAAAACTTGTTATTCATAATTATCCCAGGTTTTCTAGTCTTGTAATTTATTATTAGCCCAGCTTTTATAATCATGTTAAGAAGGATAAACTCGGACTGCGCCATAATGGCCACCTTTTCAGCAGTGTTTTGGCAAATCTTTGGCAAACCATTTTTTATTCATTGCTAATATGAATAAGGAGGAACATTTATCGTATCATATGTTTTTGCTTTTTAGTAAGTTAATGTCAGATAGAATAAAAATGAAGTCATCTGTGTTTGCGTTACCCTTAGAGACAACAAACACACCAAGATTTTTAATGATTCTGATTTATTTCACCAGTGACATCTCCCCGTGGCAGAACTAAAGCAATGTCGGCCATTTTTGTCAATTGTAAATCAACCAAAATAATGAAGACGACAAATGAATGTCCCTTTGAAGCAGCAACCTCTAACTTAGCTACAAATTAACACTGATGTTTAAAAACATTGCTGCCTCGAATATTTTCATTCGCAAAAAGTAAGGTGTTTCAGCAAGATTCCCTGCTCGATGATGGCTCCCAGGTCGCTGACTAAAAAGTGTTGCGAAACATAATTAAAATCAAAGCTTGTGTAATAATATAACAAAAGGTGTCGTTCCGAAAAAAGAACAACATAAGAGAAGGTGATTGCCTGCTAAAACCGCAAAGGCGGTTTTATTTTCTTAACAATTCAGATCGGAGCAGGTGATTGACGAACAGAGAACGTTATGTATTGTGAAAAAACAAAATAACAGACAAGTAAATTATAGGTTCACGCAATAATATTTTTGTTTTGCATTGGGCGAAAGAACATTTCAGAAGACACAAAAATAAAATACGTTACGAATTGGCAACTTGCGTGTATTAAACTTCTCCCAGAAAAAGTTGACAAGAAAAAAACAAAACAAAAAACTTAAGCCTTTCCATGGAAGAGATAAGACAAGCCGTATGGATTCAGTAGCGATTGGATGAAGGCATTTATATCTTTCTCAATCATAAGCATTCGTATGTAGGCCAGACAAGTCACCACATACAGGATTAGTTTACTTGGACCAATAGAAAAAAAACAGCTTTAATCGTTAGTTTGCTAGCGAAATTATCGTGCAACTAATGCAGTGTTGTTAAAAAATATCTTCATTTAATAAAAAACACCGCAATTAAATCGACTTATGTCTATCTTAAAAGGTATAAAAGCGCGAAAGCAACAAGGACATAGACAAAGTAAGACAAGCAAAAGGCCCACTCGCAACTGTAGTTTGTTCGGAAAGAACAGGTACGGTACATCTATTGGCGGTGAGAAGCTCGCTAGGAGCGCTTCTGTTTTCCTCACTTTGGGTAGTGCACGTGCTACCCACGCGGTTATGCTTCAATGTTTATTGTGCATCGAAGCTTGGCATTGCACGTACTTGCACCAGCAAAGGAAGTTGAAGGATCCTCACCCTGGGTTGTGAAAAAATTCCACCAGGCGGCGATACCAAAACTTCTCGCCGCCAATAGGCCCCACGACAAGTCTAGGCATCATCAAATCGGCGTAAAGAATAAAAAAAGAAAATCAACCTCTTTGTTTGAAAGGACGATGGACACCTCACTTACACAATCTTTACCTTTATCACAAATTTCGAATACCTCATGCAGTTCTCTGCTTGTTTTGTTTTTATATCTAGCAAAAATCTTAACGTCATACAACACCGGTAAACAGGAGCACTTACGGCAGTGAACGGTGAGGTGGCCAGACGGGCTAGCACGCGTGGCAGCCGCGTGCTCACGCGCACAGTCATCGATACATTTGCCCTCCCCTGCACGACACTGGAAACACAACGCCCCAGGCACACTCAGCAAATTGAGCCTTGTGTTTCGCGCTGCAAAGTTCAGACGACTGCTCGTGTCTATTGCTTCTGTGGCAGAGCCGAGCCATCTAATGCCGAGAACACAACGGGAACGCTGTAGCGCTGGCCCACTTCGTTTAAATTGTGCGACACTGAGCGTAAGTATGGCATCACTGTTGGTCTCACACTGGGCGTCTCACGTGCGAGTTTGCCTTTAGGTGTAGACGGAAGAGCTCCAACCCAAATCCAAAAAAACGGTTCAGCCCGACGTTTCAAAACCTGCTCGGTTTGTTCATCAGGGGTGACTAAACCGCGAGGAGCAGCAGCAGTTTTCGTCTTCTTAGTTGTTTTCGACTCGAATTTTCTTCTTTTTTATAAAAGATGGCTTCTTGTTTGTTGCCGCCGTCAGGTGGCGCAATCTTTGGATTGCGGCACCTTTTCCAACCCCGATACCCTTGCCTGCTGCCACGAAACTTCAGTGTACGGTGCTGCAGTGCGAAGAAGGTACTTGTATGCCCCTCAGCTACCTCAACCGCGACGCCCCGCAGTAGCAGCGCACTCTCAATCATTGAAATCTTCCAATGTTTTTTTTTTAAATAAGGCCTTTATTTGTAAGTAAACACTACACTTATGACGGCACTTATATAATTATTTGTTCCTTTCGTTTCGTCAGTGATGTATAAAAAAAACAACAAGAATTCGATTCCATCAAAAACCAATATATGTGGCCAATCGTTAGTGACAGATATTGCAAAAAAGCACGAACAACGAAAAAAACCTAAATTTGGGAACAAGTGCGTTGTCACGTGATATTGTGTGGCGAAAAACGAATGCTAAACAAGATATAAAATTCTACTCCTATCAGAACATCATCAAAGGGTTCCTTTTGGAAGTTATTAGTACCTAATATGATAAGGACAACACATGCAAAGCACAGCTGTCAAATTGCAGTTTAGCGTTTTTACGTGCCAAACCAACGAAGGGCATCTGGCGCGCCCCCACAGCGTACTCGATGGATTTCGACCACCTAGGGATCTTTTGACGTGCAGCCGAAAAATCGGTTAGAGGGCGCCTTCTCCACATAAAGCCTCTGTCAGATTGGGCACTGGCGTGAGTTCGCGGTCTTAAAAATTGATGCGAGTTATGCGGATGTTTCACTACAAACAAAAGGATTCAATATGTTTAATTTTCTGCATTGTGATTTGCGAGACGGAGCATCAGCACCCCCAGGCAGCACACAGTATTAGGCCAACATTGGTTTTGATGCGGCAAAGAATGGCCCAGCAATGGCCCAACTGAGCCATATGTTTACCATTATTGGAATCACATTGGCCAATAATGAACTATCAGAGCCAATGGTTTTCCAATATTGTTGATACGTTGGCACTGGCTGGTCAACATTGGACTGTCAAAGCCACTGGCTTTCCAATATTGGATATATGCCTGCATATATCCAATATTGGGTCTGGCACTCACCAAACAGCCGCATGGCTAACGTTCTGCAGTTGATCATGCAGCTAGTGCCGATACTAGGCACGGCGCCACCGTACACGCCGTTCTTCGTATCCGAAAATACCAACGGACTCGACCACGTCATCACCAAACAGGATTGGTTGAATCTTCATCAAAGATCATCCACGTCACTCGCCACGCTTCTAGAAAAGGAGTGACTGGACCCGACCAACATCAAAGGGCTCGGCACTCACCGAACGGCCGGAATGGCTAACGTTTTGCAATTGATTATGCAGGTAATTAGTTTAACATGCGATAACTATAGTTGTAGAAGTTACTGCAGATTTTTGGTGATGGTGGTGCCCTCAATAGTGTCGTGCCATTTTGTGAGATTGTTGGAGTGTGTTAATGTTGCTTCTGCTGTCTGGAGGCGTTGAGTCAAAGCCAGGTCCAACATATATAGAAACTATGAAAAAACAGTGAGTGCGCAGGCGAGCTGGTGGATGTTGATCATGATGTAGAAAACCCGAGACTGTGGTAAAAGCAGGGAAACCTGGTCGAAGAAGAAAGAAAGGGGAAAAGAACGTCTCAATTTTTGAGACGTTCTTTTTCCCTGTCTTTCTTCTTCGACCAAGTTTCCCTGCTTTTACCACAGTCTCGAGCTTTCTACATCATGATATAGAAACTACTTTGCAAAAGACCCTAGATAACCAAGGCGATATGAGTAAACAGCTTCAAGGAGGTGAAGACCGGAACAGATAGTCTTAAACAAGAAATGACCAACATTAACACCAAAATTGCCAGGTTGAAAAAAACACCGGTAAATATTGAAAAAGAAATGGACAAAGTTCACAGTCTGAAGAAGGCTGTTGCGATCCTAGAACGAACAGTAAGTCAGCCAAATGATAGACTTATTGACTTGGAAAATAGAAGCAGAAAAAATAAACTTTTAGTTTTTGTCCTACGCGAGCAAGATAATGAAAGTACCGAAGTGCTGAAGCAAACCGTAACGAAAGATGTGTTCGAGAAAGTTCTCGGCGTCCATGTAACTTCCGTCGAGAGAATTAACGGACTTGGACGAAAGCGTGTTTAGGCAAATAGACCTGTAATGATGAAATTCTTCTACTGCAACGAAAACAATGAAATTCAGAAGAGCAGCAAAAATTTAAAAGGAACAAAGATAAAAGACCCAGTTGCAGCCGTTAGTCGCTCGACTCGTTCGTTTTAATCATGGCTCCCGACTGACCGAGACCCGTGCTCTTTCAAACCGCGCGCTCTCAGCACGCGAGGACCGCGCGCTTCCCAACATGTCCCGCCATCTGCTATAGCATAAGCAGATACATCACATCTTCCCCTCACTTGGCTGTGATCCCGTATCTTGTGGGCGGTCTTCGCTCCCGCGTTCCTGCACGGATGGGCATAGCCACAGGTTCGGACACTTCGTGACCTTCTGCACTTATCGCGTCAGCTGGTGCCTCTTCGGCCTGAACGTCCAAGCCCCAGGCTGCTGAGGGTGTATCACTCGACCGACGTGCAGCTAATAGCCTTGGTCGTATGTGGTCCATGTGCCGTCGAACTTGTCCGTCTTCTGTCTGGATCATCCATGACCGTGAACCCAGGCGCTCTGTGATGACCCCCGACATCCAAGTTCGTCCACTTGGGAACTTCAGAACCCATACGGATTGTCCCACCATAAACTGACGTGGATTTTCGGTTGTCGCTTGTACCTCGTCCTTGGGTACGCGTATCAGTCTCTCAAGTGGAGATGGCAACTCTCGTCCGAACATCATCCACGCTGGTGTCTTGCCTGTCGCCGTGTGCACTGTGGTATGTTGCTTGTAGAGGAACCGTGGTAGAAAACACTTAAATTCCTCCCTTTCTCTTTTAGCAAGCGCCTGCTTCAGCTGCTGCACCATCCGTTCCGCTTGACCGTTTGTTGCGGGGTGGTACGGCGCACTTGTGACCGCCAAAACTCCATTTAGGCGGTAAAATGTCTTTATCTCATTGGAAACAAAAGCCGACCCATTATCCGATACCACTTTTCGTGGTACACCAAACGTCGCAAAAACGTTGCGTAACTCGCAGATAATGGATGCTGAGGTCATACTCGAAATAGCACGTACTTCAAGCCACTTAGTGAACGCATCCACAATGACCAGGAACACTTTTCCGTCCACCGGTCCCGCAAAGTCTACATGAAGGGTGTCCCACGGAGTCGACGGTCTTTCCCATGTTGGGCTGCTTCCTTTGGGTATCGCCTTCTGGTGTCGCTGACACGTGTCGCACTGGGCCACACAGGACTCAATCTCCTTGTCGATCCCCGGCCACCAGAGGTAACTTCGGGCGCAAGCCTTCATGGCGACCACTCCCCTGTGTCCTGCATGTACCAAGGCTAACGCCTCTGGTCTCATAGAAATGGGAATTACGATGCGCGATCCCCAGATCAGGCAACCTCGGTGTATCGATAGTTCCGTGGACTTCATCTTGTAGGCTGTGAAACGGTCGCCAGCTAGCTTCTTGACCTCTCCACTTCTGACTGCTTGTAGAACTTCAGAAAGCGTGGGGTCCACAGCAGTCTGGTCTGCAAGGTCTTTAGCCGTCATGGGAGGCTTAGTCAATGCTTCCAGCATAAGAACGTCCCCTGGTGGTCGCGGTTCATCTTCACTTTCTCTTAATGGTAGTCTGCTCAACGCGTCTGCGTTTTGGTTGTGTTTTCCTGCTCTGTAGACGAGTTCGTAGTCGTATGCAGCTAATTTCACACACCATCGTGTCATGCGCGGTGACAGAACCGCTGGCACTGGAGCTTTCGGACCCATAATCCCAAGCAAAGGCTGATGGTCGGTGGTTACTGTCACGTGACGTCCGGCAAGATATCGGTGGAAACGTTGCATGGCAAACACAATCGCCAGTCCTTCTCGATCCAATTGCGAATAGTTCTTCTCCGCTTCTCCCAAGGTTCTCGAGGTAAACATGATGGGAGCTTCGTTTCCGTCTTTGTCTAGCTGCGCTAAAACCGCTCCAACGCCATACGGTGACGCGTCGCATGATACTACCAAGCCTTTCTTCTCGTCATAATGTGCTAACACCGTTTCCTGCGTAATGGCTTCTTTCAATTGTTGAAAAGCTTCCCGGTGCCTTTTGTCCCATTTCCAGGGAGCGTCTTTTTCGAGGAGAGCGTAGAGCTCCTTTGCAATGGTTGCCCGATTTGCTATAAATCGGTCATAAAATGCCAACAGGCCGAGAAACGACTGCAAAGTTGTGCGATTCGTTGGCTCAGGCATCTCCTTGATGGCTTTGAGCTTGTCGTCGGTAGCATGAATGCCTGCCGCATCAATGATGTGTCCGAGGTACCGCACTCGATCAACTGCGAAACGACACTTTTCCCTTTTGAGACGAAGGCCTGCTTGGGAAAGTCGTGATAGTACCGTATTGAGCCTTTCCAGATGTTGCGATGGTGTTGATCCGCTGATAATTACGTCGTCTAAGTATATTCCGATTCCAGGAATTCCTGCTAGCACTGTCTCCATAAATCGTTGAAAAATCGCCGGAGCTGCTGAAATACCAAAAGGCATCCTCTTGACCCTAAAAGTCCCTTTGTGGTGTTGATGGTCAACACGTTTGCAGTCTCAGCAGTCAGGCTCAGTTGTTGATAGGCCTGAGTGAGATCCAGAGTTGAAAACACTGATCCGCCCTGGAGATTCGCTAGTATCTCGGAAATCGTAGGCATTGGGTACACCGCTGTCCTTGCTTCTTTATTGACCGTGCTACGGTAATCTCCACACAATCTGATAGTGCCATCTTTCTTCCGGACGACTACGACTGGCGTGGCCCACTCCGAGTGTTGAGTTGGTTCGAGGATGCCCTGATTTTGGAGCATCTGAATTTCGGCCTCCACTGCTGTCCGCATCGCGAACGGCACCGGTCGTGCCTTGAGAAAATGTGGCTTGGCATCTTCTTTCAACTCCAGGTGCACAGGTGGGCCATTGTGTCCGGTGATCTTGCTGTCGAAGACTTTGTCGTGTGTGCTTAGAACCCTTGCAACGTTGTCGTTGGCGTCCACGTGGTGTATTCCGCTCACTCGGATTCTTAGTGCGTTGAACCAGTTCCTTCCTAGCAGGTTGCAGCCCCTTCCTCGCGTCACTAACAGAGGTAGTACGTAGTCCTTGGACTTGTGTCGTACCTGGACATCGGCTGTGCCGAGCACTTCCACTCCTTCGCCTGACCAGGTGTGTAGGGTCACATCTTCTTGGTCTAGCCTCGGAGGGTGTTTTGGCCACATCTGACGATATGTTTCCTCGCTGATGATGGTGCAGGCCGCTCCCGAGTCCACCTCAAAATCCATGACTCGATTTTCAATCTTGAGCTTGATCATGAACTTGGGTGATGTACTTGATGCTCGCAGAGCATTAAGCTCGTATAGATCTGCCGAAGTTCCAGGAGAATCATCCTCGGTTTCAGATGCATGATCTTCTTTTTCGATGATATGTGTGGAGTGCGGGTATTTCTTGAGTCCTGTCCTCGCGAAGCAAGCCTTTTCAATGTGGCCCGTTTTGTGACAGAAGTTGCATCGCGCGTTGCGGAATCTGCAGGAAGCAGCTGAATGCTGTTCCTGGCACCTGTAGCATCTGGTCGATTCGGATGTTCTCCTTTCCTTAATGTCTCTTTTTTTAAGTGTTGTTTTATCTTTCCGGATTTCGTGAATTTCGGACTTCTCTGCTTTCAAATCCTTTTGATGCTGTGCGGCGCTCTCTGTCCGCAGCGCCATGTCGTGCGCCTTCTGAAAAGTCAGGTTTACTTCTGCAAACAGTCGCTGTTGTAAATGTTCGTCGCGCAGGCCGCACACAAAACGATCTCTCAACATTACCTCGAGAGGCAGCAACGTTGGGTTCAGCTCTGGCTGTCGAGCAGGAGATCGTGCTTCGCCTGCGGAACCTGCGGTGCTGGTGCTAGCTGTGACCGCCGCTGGGGTTGCCGTCAGAACTCCGAAATTGCAGTCGGCAGAAAGCTTCTTTAAAGCTGCAACATAGCTCGATATCGACTCCCCCACCTGCTGGTCCCTTCGCTGAAATCTCGTCCTGCTGAAAAGCTCCGACGGCCGCGGGTCGTAGTGTTTCTTCAATGTCGCCATGAGCTCGTCGAAACTGACCTCACCAGGAGTCTTTGGTGCCACGAGCGCTCGTACAACTTCGTAGGTTTTTGCTCCGCAAAGGGTCAGCAGTAAAGCCCTCTTCTTTGTAGGCTCCAGCACTCCGTTTGCTTCGCAGTAGAATCCGAGTCGCTCTGCCCAAGACGGCCACGCTGTTCCATCAAATTCTTCAAGCTTGCCCTGGGTAGCCATGGTTCACTCGCTCTTGTGGTGTCCGTTCACCGACCTCGTCGCCAAAAGTGTGATGTATCGCGAGTAAGACCCAGTTGCAGCCGTTAGTCGCTCGACTCGTTCGTTTTAATCATGGCTCCCGACTGACCGAGACCCGTGCTCTTTCAAACCGCGCGCTCTCAGCACGCGAGGACCGCGCGCTTCCCAACATGTCCCGCCATCTGCTATAGCATA